>APFE031690275.1:90748-111792 GCA_000404065.3 Pinus taeda
TACAACTGATATTTCCAATTAAATGTAGTCTAGGCATGGGCGCAAGCCATCCCAAAAGAACATATAGAAAAAGGTCTATGGCGTGGACGCAGCCACCCAGCTGAGAAGACCATAATGATAAGAGGTATGGTCGCAGCCATCCTTAAGAGAACTCAGGTATGGTCGCAGCCATCCATCAATGAGTCATGTAATCGCAACCTGGTCTACAATGGGCTAGAACCAGGGTCTTGCGCTCCATCCGAGTCCGAACAAAGTACAAGTTCAAACATCTGAATATATGTGTCGAAGTCGAACATGCTTGAACATCGTCTGATTACCAGCCAACGATGAAAGCTGTTAACAGACGCGAGAGGGGCCACCAATAATGACGATGGTCCTCAAGTTACTATAGGTACAATCCACGGCATGCGAATGAATGAGTCGATGTCGAACACCCGCGGAATCATTCGATCGGAGGTCAATAATGAAAACCTCGCGTCGAACACGAAGAACCTGCCATTAGGGCATGCAGGCCCCAAGGTACCTGAAGGGAGTCTCTAGATCACTCCTGGATAATGAGCTGAAGTCGACAGGAAATGATCTTTATCGAAGGTGGACCATAATGTTTCCCACAACATCGACGCGAGACGGGTAGAGAAAAGTCTATTTTGCGTGAAGTATCAGAGGGAGGTTGTACATGCAGAGGTCAACTTCTCTTGAACATATCGGCGGCACTATGACGGATTTGGCAGTATTTGGGAGTCAAATGATCGGGGGTCACAATGAGAGGACAATGAGCAGATGAGCGGCCAAATAGGATAACCCAAACCCATGGAGGCAAAAAGTGAAATGAGATGAGATGTCCCCACCCAGACACGAATGCAAACAGTGCCATGTTCAAGAGCGACATACCGCCGATGACGACGATTATGGTTCTTTTATTTCCCCCACCATTTCTGGCGAGTACCCCGATTATTTTTGGATGACAAGCTTGACGGGGATAGCATACGCTTGAAGAGGCGTCAGTTCGACGGGTCCCGATGTCATGTAGTTTTAACGAGTCTGACAAAGGAAGAACTCGGCGTCTTTTCATGTTTAGAGAGTTTGAAAAGACAGCTGAAAAGGAAACTCCAGGGGGTTGCTTTTTCGTACAGTTGTGTTTCTCGAGCCCGAAAAAGTATAAAACGATGCTCGAAAGAACCGCCCAACCATTACGACCGAGGAGTACTTTTCATAAATAGCGATATCGACCCGAAAAAGTAAAAAAGCGGTCGACATCACGTCGTTTTAGAACCGATAACGAGCGCGAAACGACAAACGCCCGGCAATCTTTGTTATTTTAAATGGTCCAAAAAGAGCTTTAAAACGACCGCCTCTCGTTCCTTTTAGACGAGCTGAGAGGGGTAACTCGGCAATCTTTTCATCTTTAAACGGTCAGAAAAGAGCTGAAAGAAGACCTCCATTTTTATTCTCTTTAACGAGTCAAAAAGGAAAAAATACTCGGCAATCTTTTCGTATTTTACGAGTTAGAAAAGAGCTTAAAGGTGACTCGTCTGTGGGTTCATTTTTACACAAGCTTGAACCATGGATAACTCTGCTTGTATTCAGTTTCATGTTTACACAAGCTTGAAACGAAAAACTATGCTTGTTATAAGTTCGCATGCCCCCAGCATAATGACGCAAAACGAGGTACATGCCCCCCAAGCTTCATTGCATTCAACAAAGTGGATGTAATGAAGGTTCACTTTCGAGATCTTTGAAAGACTCGACTGGTATTTTACGAGATCTTAATCAAAAGACTCAATTTGGAAAGGGAGTTGTTTCATTTTTTAATGAGGTTGACACAGTAAAAGAACTATCCTCATAACCCTTGTTTCATTTTTTAACGAGCTTGACACAAGATCAGGAACTATGCTCGAACTCCTTGATTCATTTTTTAACGAGCTTGACTCAAGACAAGGAACTATGCTCGACCCAGTCCTAATTTCATTTTTTAAGGAGCTTGACATAGGAGAACGAACTATGCTCCGCCCAGACCTAGTTTCATTTTTTAGGGAGCTTGACCTAGGAAAATGAACTATGCTCCGCCCAGACCTAGTTTCATTTTTTAGGGAGCTTGACATAGGAAAATGAACTATGCTCCGCCCGAACTTCATCATAATGAATAGGAAATCGGGGCTTCCGAGAGTGGCACTCCCGATGGGAGTTCAAAGTCTTGGAATTCGGGACCCAATGCCCCCAGAACACTATGCACGATAGCGGCATTGCTGGGTACAGGCATGGGAGAGGTAGCCACGTAGTTGATCTGAGGTGAGGCAAATGCAACTGGTGGCTGAGAACCAAAAGGGCAGGACAATAGTGCCGGAGGGGCTTGTGGACGAGCGAACGATAATTGGTCGATCGTCACCATTCTTCCATCGTGCGGAAAGAAAATCACACGGAAAAGTGAAGAAACAAGGGCTCCCATGGCATACACATAGTCACAACCAAGGAGAAGACCGAAGTCTAAAGGGCCTTGGGTAACCGAGACGTCTATATAGGCAGTCTTTCCCCCCAAAGTGATGGGGAACTTTGGAAGGATCCCTAATGGTTGACTCGTTCCTCCGTCGAAAGCGGTGAGATTCGGTGCAACAGGTACAAGTGATGGGGAACCCAAAGCTCGCCAAGTAGTAACGGGAATAAGACTAACCGATGCCCCTTCATCTAACACAGTGCCAGGCAGCGCCATATGAGAGGCATAGGCGGTGACCCAGAAAGGCACATGGGATGGAAGGGGAGGGGTAGTCAAACAGCTCCAATCCAAGGACACGACCGAACTACTTGGTGGGGGGACCATATGGTTGCCCCCCTGCTCGTGAGGGACCGAATCGCAATTCTCCGGAGAGTCTGGGATGGGAAAACCATCATCGAGCTCAGGAGAATCCGATGAGACGAGAAGAACATGGGAATTTGACTCTTCCGAAACAGAGTGGATGACACTCTGTCCGACCAATGGTTGGTTTGGAACAGGCTGGGCACATCCAGGTTCGGGAAGAGAGGCCTAGACAAGAGAATAATGTGAATCAATCTCATTGTCGGGAGGCAAGTGATCTGCAGCTGCAAAAAGGTGTTGATATCCAATGGGGAGTTGGGGTGAGGGAGCTAGGAGACTTTCCAAAACAGCGGAGGCTTTATCCATGAGTGGACAAAGGTGAAGGGGATGGTTTCCTTCACAAAGTCTGCAAGGGATTCGAATCTTCCCTTTTTCCTTACCATTCCCAATTGATGAGGTAACATCACCGCGAGCCTCAGTGGATGATGAGGGGCGGGCCAGATCACGAGACCACACTTCTAAGATCCTGGGAATACCAGGACAATTACGAAGAAGATGGTCCTCCTTGCATAATCAACAAGGAAACTTAACCTTCCGCGGAAGAGCGGAAGGGGGCCCGACTTTAGGTGTACTTACGGGAACAGTTGTACTTGTAACCTCTCCCTTAGGAGACTTCTTCCTCTTGTTCTTCTTCTTCTTCTTCTTAGCCACCTGGTTATTCGAATCGAAACTTTCACCAGGCGAAGTACAAGAAGGAGATGTAGAAGTAGGCGTCGAAGGGGAGAGGTCCACCTTAGGTTCAACATGATGTTGTTCAGGTGGAGGGACTGAGGGAGTATCAGCCGACATGGTAGGGACCAAAGAGGTTGAAAACAACCAAACAGGCAACCCGACAGTTAACCCCGGAAGGGATAACGTTGCCATATAAGGAGCACCAACATTCCCAAGATGGGGGAAATGACCAGGATTCCCGTCAAGAGGGGAACTTGGGTTGGTGAACCATGGAAAAGTTGCCATAGCAAACAGAAACCTACTCAAGCTAGTGCACACAAGATCTAATCAGGTAATGTTATCATGGCCGAATAAATTTTTAAGACACAGGAACTGAACTTGACCTTTTCATGTTTCGAGAGTCGAGAAAAGGATGAAAATATGACTCTATCTCCTTCGAATGTTTAATGAGCACGAAGTGGCAAGATGCTCACTTACACCTTTTCTTTTAGGGAGTTCGAAAAGGATCAAAAGTGACTGCTCTGGAGATTCTAAGCAAAAGGTTTACCAAGCAACCCGTAAAACTGCTTATACACCTTGGCAATCGTATGAGAACCAAGGACTTTCCGTACTGCAGTTAATCTTCCCGAATGCTGTGTTCGGTGCGTTACGGTTCACAAGGCGGTAGAATCGGCTTCCTATGGATGAAGGATGTAAACCTAGTGGAGTCTCCCCATATATATGCGACGGTACGTGGAAGCCCAAATCTGTGCTAGACCACAATTGAATCACACCAGGAGGAATCGCTCAACCTTAATGCGAAAACAAGAGTGACTAGGTTTTACGACGCCGGAGCACGTCTCTAGCCTAGAGCTCTAGATATTTGCGTTAAGTTCCAATGCGCTTTTAGATAAATTCGATTTATTTTACGGTTGATCTTGAATTAAGTTTCGATTTCAGGTCCTACCGTATGATCTCTCAGAATTACTTAGATGCAAACTACATGCCAAAGAACACCATTTCGTTCGATGAATTCTAACTATGAGAAGGTTAGGAATTTTTCAATCAAACAAAACGAACTGAAGCAATCAAACAACTAAATGCAACTAACAGCAAGGAAATGAAACTTTTCTTTTGAAAACACAAAACAATGAAATGTCCTTTTCCTTTTAACTATTAAATGCAAAAGATGCTAGGTTGCTTTTCTTTTCAATGGCATAAAAGTGTTTAAAATGACTTTGAGAGACAGCTAGATCAAGAAAAGAAATGAAATTTCTCAATGCAAACATAAGAAAGTTCCCAAGACACTAAAAACTAGTTTCCCAAATCAAAGGAAAACAAAGGCTCATGAGCTATGTGATCTAAGCTCAACGAGACGAAAAGGAATTCAAAGGAGGAAAGCAAATTGCTTGGAACACAACCAAAACACTTTTAACAATCACCGAGCAAATGTAAGGGAGTGATTAGAGAGTCGACTGACCCAATAGAAGACCAAAAACACCTAAGGGAGGCTCGACACACAAAGCCACTAGATTCCCTAGGGCTAGAAATGTGAAACCGATAGAAGAAGGCAAACACCCAAAGGGTAAAGGTAATCTATGCAATTGTAATTTATGCACAATTCACTTGAAAAGTGTGCAAACGTAATCTATGCACAAATGAGAATTCTAATTATGCAAGTGTGATCTATGCAAGAGAATTCTCAAACACAAGATGATTCTAATGCAATCTAAGAACCAATCAAGTGCAAATCAAGAAAATTGAGTGAGATTTCCAAATATGAAAAATAAAAATACTCAAAGGCGATTAATAATTTCTCAAAAGAGAGACTCAAAACTAGCCAAACAAGACTCCCACATACTCAAGCAGTTGAAAAAGTTAAGGCAAGATGCAACCCAATCAGCGAAAGCGAAAAGGAAGGCTTTGCAAAATCGAAAACAAGTAATAAACGAACCCTTGCGGGACAAGGCTTCGCAAGCAAGCGTGTAATGGTTCAGACAAAGTAAAACAAGTCATAAACCAAGTGGAAAGAGCAGGGGACAGTCAAACCAATAGGTTCAGGAGGAAAATTTGGACAAAAATGAATTCTACAAGATCAGCGCGGGTGACCCCTCAGCAACAAAGCGATGACAAGACAACGCCTGTAGCAACTTTGCGCTGTCAGCACGGAAGGACACGGATAAAGGGCGCTGGCCCGAAAACAAGGTCAGCGTGACTGTTAAATGTATAAGAGCGATGACAGGAAAAACAAAGAAGAAACGGTGCGATCTCAGCACAGCTGTTCTGAAATAAAACGCGTTGAGGCTAAAAAACAGTCAAAATCGAACCAAAAATCCCAAAACCAAGGCAACAGGCTTTTAAGACAATTAAGACAGTTCCCAGGATGAACCAGGAAACCAATTAACAAAAAACTAATCCCCAATCTTTGACAAGAAAGCAATAATCAAATCCAAAAACAAGGATGAACCACAAAGAGACAAGCAAGCTTCCCCAGTATGGTCGCCAAATTGTTGGAGAGGTAAATCCCCTCTGCGGATAGAGGCGATCCCTACTAGCCCAAAAGGGGTCTAGCAACAATCAAACAATGCTACTCTGCAGGTTCCTAGTTGTAATTAACAAGTGGGTAAAGGAAACCTACTTGGATTCCAACACTACGTTTGACGAAGAGATGATCCTCTCGCTCCTTCGCTTCAGCCGATCACAGTTCTCCACTATCTTCGCGGACGGACACCTGCACAAGCAAAGAGAGAACAAACACAAGCGTAAAATCTAATAAAAACAACTATATATCAGTCAAGAAAGATATAATTCACATTGATCATTCATAAAACAAATGGGAATGGAACCATAACAGTAGTCATCTATCTTTATTAATCAGAAAATAGAGTAAGGTACAACCAAAGTCCTAACGCTGAGTCCTCTAAAGGGTCCAGCCAGCATGTCTCCCAAGCATTCACCTTTGAAGCAGATCTCCCAAGTCAAAGAGGTCTCTCTCTCACATACAAGGCAACAAACTCATAACCTTCCTCAAGCTCTAAAGCAATCCTCACACAACACACCAAACGCCTACAAGGAGCAGCACTAATGCACTCTAAATTCCTTTATCAAAGTCTGTATCTTCAAAAACTAGCTGCTCATGGCAATGGTGGAGGCTTATATAGGAGAAGGAGCCTCCATGAATAGTGAAAGGATGAGCTTTCCCCAAGAAAAGTGGGTGACCAGGAAAACAGACATGCCTTAGAAAGGATGGCGACCTCTACAAAGCTAACAACCAGTTCTGGAGTCATCTGGAAGGCTGGCTGTTAGAACAAACTAGCCCAAACAGGATCAGCGCGGGTGCAAAACTTGGCTGGCGTGCTGGCATCGCATCTCAATTACAGAAGAGGTCTGGTCAGCGCGATTTTACACAAGCGGAGGTGCGCTGTTTATGAAATTCTACCAGCGCGGGAAACATGTGTGCTTCCGCGCTGGCAGTGCACCAGTTACACTGTCATCCGCCCGTCAGCGCGGTTATTTTAATAACAGTCACGATGATCCAGTAAACTTAGGCAAAGAGGGTTTTTTGGCCATTTCAGAGAGTATGAGTTTAGTGAATGTGACTTTATGACACAGTAGAGAGACTGACAAGGTGACAGTGACATTTTACTGTGTAACACCTGCCAAGCCACAATGCACAAAGGCCACTCCCGAGATTGCAACCGCGCCCCCGACCGAGAAGAAAACGAGTGATCACTCACCCACTCCCCTAGAAATGAATGCCTCCAAAAGCCTCCATCTCGCGCAGTGAGGCCACCTAGGAGTCTACCCGGACAGCAGCAACAGTGGACCTCGATCTACCGATCGCCTGTGGCAGCCTCGATGCAAAGGGAAACAAATGGAGAATGACCAACCACATAACCTCTATATTATAAACGAGACCCAATTCTCCCCTCTTCGCATCGAGGCCACCTAGGAATCCACCCTGACAGCAGCAACGATGGACCTCGATCTCTCGATCGCCTGCGGCAGCCTCGATGTGAAGGAAAAGGAAGGAAATAAAACAAGGACGACCGACCACAAATCCCATTACAAAGGGGCCATACAAACCTCCCCACCACGCACCAATGCCACCTAGGAGTCCACCCGGACAGCAGCAACAGTGGACCTCGATCGGATGATCGCCTAGAGAAGCCTCGACACAAAGGCAAGGGAAGGAAATAATACAAGACAAACCGAGCCTGCAACACACCTTAGAAATGGCCCCACCCAACCCTCCCCTCCCCGCAGGGAGGCCACCTAGGAGTCCACCCAGACAACAGCAACGATGGACCTCGATCGCATGATCGCCTGCGGAAGCCTCAATGCAAAGGAAACAAAAGGAAATAAAACAACAAGACAAACTGAGCCCACAACCTCTCTTAGAAATGCCCCCTGACCCTCCAGGCCATGTACCGAGGCCACCTAAGAGTCCACTCGGACAACAGCAACGGTGGACCTCGATCACTCGACTGCCTGCGGCAACCACGATGTGAAGGCAAAGGAAGGAAATAAATGCAAATCTGGAGACTCGCTACACAATACAAGAACATATCCAAATAGGAGGAGGGATCGGGCAGCTCCACACCCCACGCACCCTACGTACAGGCAACCTAGGAGATTTCCAACAGCTTTACCGACCGGACGATGAATAATTTTCCCCTACGGCCCCCTCCATGCAGAGGAGGGAGGTTGAAGCATTCCACCTCGAAATCCTTCTTCCAGATAGCCCCCACCATCGACGTAGCAAGCCTCCTCCCCATTGGACCACGAGCACATACACAAGTGAAACAACAAATGCCCCCCAACCCTCCCGTCCCCGCACGGAGGCTACCTAGGAGTCCACCTGGACAGCAGCAATGATGGACCTAGATTGCATGATCGCCTATGGAAACCTCAATGCAAAGGAAACAGAAGCAAATAAAATAAGGCCAACTGAGCCCACAACCTCTCTTAGAAATGCCCCGCAACCCTCCATGCCACGCACCGAGGCCACCTAGGAGGCCACCCGGACAGCAGCAACGGTGGACCTTGATCACTTGACTGCCTGCGGTAACCACGATGTGAAGGAAAAGGAAGGAAATAAATGCAAATTAAGAGGGGCTTGCTACACAATACAAGAACCTATCCAAACAAGAGGAGGGATCGGGCAGCCCCGCACCCCACGCACCCTACGTACAGGCAACCTAGGAGATTTCCCATAGCTTTACTAACCGGATGATGAATAATTTTCCCCTATGGCCACCTCCTTGCAAAGGAGGGAGGTCGAAGTATTCCACCTCAAAATCCTTCTTCTAAATAGCCCACACCATCAACGTAGCAAGCCTCCTCCCCATTGCACCATGAGCGCATACACAATTGAAACAACACATGCCCCCCAACCCTCCCCTCCCCGTATAGAGGCCACCTAGGAGTCCACCCAGACAGCAGCAACGATGGACCTCAATCGCATGATCACCAGTGGCAGCCTCAATGCAAAGGAAATGGAAGGAAACAAAACAAGCCCAACCGAGCCCACAACCTCTCTTAGAAATTCCCCTTGACCCTCCCCGCCGTGCACCGAAGCCACCTAGGAGTCCACCCGGAAAGTAGCAACGGTGGACCTCGATCACTTGATCACCTCCGGCAACCATGATGCAAAGGCAAAGGAAATAAATGAAAATCAAGAGGCTCGCTACACAATACAAGAACATATCCAAACAAGAGGACGGATCGGGCAGCTCCGCACCCCATGCACCCTACGTACAGGAAACCTAGGAGATTTCCCACAGCTTTACGGACCGGACGATGAATAATTTTCCCCTAAGGTCACCTCCATGCAAAGGAGGGAGGTCGAAGAGTTCCACCTCGAAATCCTTCTTCCAGATAGCCCCCACCATCGATGTAGCAAGCCTCCTCGCCATTGGACCACGAGCGCATACACAATTGAAACAACAAAATGCCCATAAACGTTGTGACTTAACATTTCCAACCGCAAAAGCCTACCACACACGCAAGATGCAAGGAAAGATCCGACCCCTTGATCAAACATATGGGCCAACACATCTATCAAAACCTCAAAGCCAACGCAACCACAAATGATGTGCACTTTGAAAGGAATGCCAACCCTTGACTTTACAACAATGAGAACAACGCCTCACATCACCTGACGGAAAAAGAAAGCAAGAGGGAGGGTAGGTGGTTTACAACCAAAAACCTTCCATGTGCCTCTTAAATGTATGCATCTAAACCGACAATGCCAAGACAAAAAGAGTACAAGCACAACAAACCAACACCATAAATAGCCGAACAATGAAGAGGCCAACCATCACATGGAGCCACACCACAACAACCCATACAACTTCGAGAACTTGGAGCAGTAGGGGAATTGTTCACATATGCCTCCAGGAACAAGCATGGCCAACATTACCACTCATGCGCTACTGAGTGGGCATGGAGAGAAGATGAAAATCGGCCGCCCTACAAATGACCCAAGGCCATTCTTGAGGCAAACCCAAAAAACCAACTCAATTACCAACCCACCTTTCACACGAAAACCAAAACTCTCCACACCAAATAGGGAGGAGGTGAACAATATAACGAGGAGTCAATTTCAATGGAGCCACACATGGCTGCCCAGCGCAATCAAAATTTTCTGCTCGCAACAACTGAGGGGCACAACAGCGACATAGGCACGACAGAGTTTTGGGGCTCCCATCTTGGACCACAACAACAAAGGCTCAATGGAGTGCCGAGCAAACTTTCACCATTCTTATCATTGGGATGGGCAAGAGGGATGGAGATGAGCATGGCCCACATTACCGCTCATGTGCTACCGAGTGGGGATGGAGAGAAGATGAAAATCAGCCACCCTACAAACGACCCAAGGCTATCGTTCAGGCAAACCCAAAAACACAACTCGCTTACCAACCCACCTTTCACATGGAAAGAAAACCTGTCACTGGTATCATCTTGAGGGGCACGAGGGTACTAAGATGAGCGAGGGAGCCACACCACAATGACCCCAAGTACTTGGAGAGAAGAAGGGGAATTGTACACATATGCCTCCCGGGACGAGCATGGCCAAGATTACCACTCATGCCCTACCGAGTGGGGATGGAGAGAAGATGAAAATCAGCCACCCTACAAACGACCCAAGGCCATCATTAAGGCAGACCCAAAAACACAACTCGATTTCCAACCCACCTTTCACACGGAAAGAAAACCTGTCGCTGGTATCATCTGAAGGGGCACGAGGGGACCAAGACGAGCCAGGGAGCCACACCACAACAACCCATACAGCTCCAAGAACTTAGAGAGCAGAAAGGGAGTTATTCATGTATGCCTCCCAGGACGAGCATGGCCAACATTACTGCTCATGCGCTACCGAGTGGGGATGGAGAGAAGATAAAAATCGATCACCCTACAAATGAACCAAGGCCATCGTTCAGGCAAACCCGAAAACACAACTCGATTGCCAACCCACCTTTCACACAGAAAGAAAACCTGTCGCTGGTATCATCTGGAGGGGCACGAGGGGACCAAGACGAGCCCGGGAGCCACACCACAACAACCCATACAGCTCCAAGAACTTAGAGAGAAGAAGGGGAATTGTTCACATATGCCTCCCAGGATGAGCATGGCCAACATTACCGCTCATGCGCTACCAAGTGGGGGTGGAGAGAAGATGAAAATCGGCCACCCTACAAACGAGCCAAGGCCATCGTTCAGGCGAACCCAAAAACACAACTTGATTGCCAACCCATCTTTCACACGGAAAGAAGACCTGCTGCTGGTATCATCTGGGGGCATGAGGGGACCAAGATGAGCCCAGGAGCCACACCACAATGCCCCATACAACTCTAAGAACTTAGAGAGCAGAAGGGGAATTGTTCACATATGCCTCCCGGGACGACAATGGCAAACATTACCACTCATGCACTACCGAGTGGGGATGGAGAGAAGATGAAAATCGGCCACCCTACAAACAACCCAAGGCCATCGTTCAGGAAAACCTGAAAACACAACTCGATTGCCAACACACCTTTCACACGGAAAGAAAACCTGCCACTGGTATCATCTGGAGGGGCACGAGGAGACCAGGACAAGCCGGGGAGCCACACCACAACAACCCATACAGCTCCAAGAACTTAGAGAGCAGAAGGGGAATTGTTCACATATGCCTCCCAGGATGACCATGGCCAGCATTACCTCTCATGCACTACTGAGTGGGGATGGAGAGAAGATGAAAATTGGCCACCCCCAAACAACTCACCGAAACGAAGGGACAAGGGAGATCCAGGCAAATGAGTTGCATGAACGTGCACAAAGCCAACCTCGGGTCATAACTTAGCATTTTTTTATACGGCCTCGTTTGCTCGGGTGTGCCCTCGCCCAACCCACCCGAATGAGTTCACGCGGACGCCCTCGCCCAACCCGCCTGAACGAGTTCACACGCACACCCTCAAACGACTCACCGAAATGAAGGGACAAAGGAGAGATGGGCAAACGAGCTGCATGAACGTGAACAAAGCCAACCTCGAGTCACAACTTAGCATTTTTTGATACGGGCTCGCTCGCTCGGAGGTGCCCTCACCCAACCCACCCGAACGAGTTCACACGCACGGCCTCAAACGACTCATAGAAATGAAGGGACAAGGGAGAGCCGAGAAAACGAGTTGCACGAACGTGCACAAATCCAACCTCGGGTCACAACTTAGAATTTTTTTGTACGGACTCGTTCGCCCGGGCACGCCATTGCATGACCCACCTGAACGAGTTCACACGGACTTCCTCACCCGACCTGCCCGAACGAGTTAACAAGCACGCCCCCGCCCAACCCGCCCGAATGAGTTCACACACACGCCCTCAAACGAATCACCGAAACAAAGGGACAAGGGAGAGTCGGGCAAACGAGCTGCGCAAACGTGCATAAAGCCAACCTCGGGTCACAACTTAGCATTTTTTCTATGAGGTTGTTCGCCCAGGCACACCCTCACCCGACCCGCCCGAACGAGTTCACACGCACGCCCTCAAATGACTCACCGAAATGAAGGGACAAGGGAGAGTCGGGCAAATGAGCTGCACAAACGTGCAAAAAGCCAACCTCAGATCACAACTTAGCATTTTTTGATATGGCCTCGTTCACCCAGGTGCACCCTCACCCGACCCGCTTGAATGAGTTCACATGGACTCCCTCGCCCGACCCACCTGAATGAGCTCACACGCACGCCCTCAAACGATTCACCGAAACGAAGGGACAAGGGAGAGCCGAGCAAACGAGCTCCATGAACATGCACAAAGCCAACCTCGGGTAACAAATTAGCATTTTTTGATATGGGCTCGTTCGCCTGGGCACACCCTTGCCCAACCTGCCCAAACGTGTTCACACGAACACCCTCAACTGACCGACCCAAAAGAGCTCACACGCACGCCCTCAAGCGACTCACCAAAACGAAGGGACAAGGGAGAGCCGGGCAAATGAGCTACACGAACGTGCACAAAGCCAACCTCGGGTCACAACTTAGCATTTTTTGATACGGGCTCGTTTGCCTGGGCACGCCCTTGCCCGACCCGCCCGAACAAGTTCACACTGACGCCCTCGCCCGACCCGCCCGAACGAGTTCACAAGGACGCCCTTACCTGATCCGTCTGAATGAGCTCACATGCAAGCCCTCAAACGAATCACCGAAATGAAGGGACAAGGGAGAGCTGGGAAAACGAGCTGCACGAACATGCACAAAGCCAACCTTGGGTCACAACTTAACATTTTTTGATACGGCCTCATTCGCTTGGGCGCTCCCTCGGCCGACCTGCCCAAACAAGTTCACACGGATGCCTTCACTCGACCCGCCCGAACGAGCTCACATGCACGCCCTCAAATGACTCACTAAAACGAAGGGACAAGGGAGAGCTAGGAAAATGAGTTGCACGAACGTGCACAAAGAAAACCTCGGGTCACAACTTAGCATTTTTTGATACGGGCTCGTTCGTCCGGGCGCACCCTCGCCTGACCCCCCCCCGAACGAGTTCACATGGACGCCCTCGCCCGAACCGCCTGAATGAGTTCACACGGACACGCTTGCCCGACCCGCCCAAATGAGTTCACACGCACGCCCTCGCCCGACCCGCCTAAACGAGCTCACACGCAAGCCCTGAAATGACTCACCGAAATGAAGGGACAAGGTAAAGATGGGCAAACGAGCTGCACGAACGTGCACAAAGCAACCATCGGGTCACAACTTAACATTTTTTGATACAGGCTCGTTCGCCCAGGCACGCCCTCGCCCGACCCGCCCGAACGAGTTCACATAGATGCCCTCGCCCAAACGAGCTCACACGCACGCCCTCAAACGACTCACCGAAATGAAGGGACAAGGGAGAGCCGGGCAAACGAGCTACACGAACATGCGCAAAGCCAACCTCGGGCCACAAATTAGCAGTTTTTGATACGGGCTCGTTCGCTTAGGCGCGCCCTCGCCCGACCTGCCTGAACGAGTTTACACGAACGTCCTCGCCCGACCCGCCCGAACGAGGTCACACGCATGCCCTCAAACGACTCACCAAAACGAAGGGACAAGGGACAGCCAGGAAAATGAGCTACACAAGTGTGCACAAAGCCAACCTCAAGTCACAACTTAGCATTTTTTGATAAGGGCTCGTTCGCCCGGGCATGCCCTTGCCCAACCAGCCCGAACGAGTTCACATGGACACCCTCGCCCAACCCGCCCGAATGAGTTCACATGCATGCCCTGAAATGATTCACCGAAACGAAGGGACAAGAGAGAGTCGGGAAAATGAGCTGCACGAACGTGCACAAATCCAACCTCGGGTCACAACTTAGCATTTTTTGATACTGGCTTGTTCGCCTGGGCGCGCCCTCACCCGACCCGCCCGAACGAGTTCACACGCACGCCCTCAAATGACTCACCAAAACGAAGGGACAAGGGAGAGCCGGGAAAACGAGTTGCACGAACATGCACAAAGCCAACCTCGGGTCAACTTAGAATTTTTTGATGCGGCCTCATTCGCCTGGGCGTGCCCTCGCCCGACCTGCCTGAACGAGTTCACACAGACGCCCTCGACTGACCCGCCCTGTAACGACCTGCAATTGCTGGGTGCGCAGGAGGACGATGCGTGCATGCGGATGGACGGTGCGACTACGGTTCGGTTGAACAATATGTGAGCTCCTTGGTTATGCGATGGAGACATTATGTTATGCACATGATATGAAGAGGAGGGCGGGCATATATATGTGTGATAGCGAGGTGACAAATTTTATGGAGGCTAATCAATAGTTGTGTGGAGCTGACGGTGCGTTTTGGTGACTTTGCGTTGGAGAAGGGGCTTTGGGTGAGTCGGCTAAGCAGCCAGGACTACGCCCTACACTTGGTATATATTGGATGAGCGTGGAGCTCATTCCATCATCTCACAATCGCTCAACATCATTCGCTCATGCAGGAGAGGCGAAAAACTACAAGGTGGACGTACAAGAAAGGAAAGGCACAGATTTTGAAGATGCGCCCATTCTTGGGCAAGGCCGCATGGAGTTAGGTGTTCTTCTTGGTTTTGGGTGAAGGTACGGGCAGGAGCGCTTGGTGGTTGGGTGAGGGTGTGCATGGGTGTGTGGCACTCAACGGACGGTTGAGGCGTGCACAGGTGTGGTGCCCGGTTTGTGTAAAGGTTCCTGACGGTGAAACGGAGGAGCACCCGGTTTGTGCGACGACTTAGGATGGGTGTCTTGGTGAATCGGGTGAGTGCCCGCCCAGCGTGCAAGTGTGCATGGTGACTTGGTGAAGTGTTGAGATTGTGAACAGATGTGTGTCTCAGGCATAGGTGCCCGTGTGTGGTGACTTGGAGGTGTGCCTGAGTTGGGAAAACAACATGATCATGCGACGAGGTGAACGAAGGGTTGGTGAGTCGTGTGGTGACTGTGCGGAGGTGCTGATGTGCTGGGCAACTGAGTTTGCCGAAGTTTTGAAAACTGGCTGTGTAAATTTGGGGTTTCCCAAGATTTAACTTGTACATTGTAAAAGTGAAGATTGTATAATATATTGATTCGGGCAGACTCATATTGCAGGGAGTTGCCCCTCCCTTTATATTGTTGTGCATTTCTCTTGTATAATGTTGTTGATAATGAATGTGTACGGGTATTCATTGGTATTAAGGAACACATGAACAATAATTGGTTGCGAAACACAAACTAAGTAGGAAAAGTGGAATGTTAGGTGTAGTATACAATCATAAGTATTGGTGAAAAGAAAACGATTGGTAGTGCCCCACCTCGCTATAAGCGGTTGAAAGACTACTGCAGGTGTAGGGGCGTGACAGTTGGTATCGAAGCTCGGTTGGAGCTGGTGTTAGAGAAAGGTTGCTCGTAACGAAGTGACAGTGGAAGCAGGGACTTGCAGGTGAAGGAAGTTGATTTCACATACAAGTGGAACAAGGGTTGGTTCATGGTTGCAGGGAACTTGGTGAAGCTGGTGAATGGTGAACAGGTTTAGCAGGGGTGAAGCTTTGTGCTTGGACCAAGTTGAATGACAAGGCATGGCAGGGTTGGAAGAATGCAAAGGGAAGATCTTACTTACCTTATACAGGTTAAAGCGGATGAAAGAAGGGAATCCCCGGATTTTGAGATAAGCTTGAAGTCTTGGAAAAGAATGTTGAAGACAAACTTCTTCAACTTGGTTGGATAATGGGGCAAGATGAAGTTGCAGATTGTGCTGACAAGAAAAAGGAAGCTGTGATGATCGAGGATTTTGCAGACATGACCATGATGGAGGATGAACTTGAGATTGATCAAGTTGGACCAGGATCGTGCAGTTTGCAGACATGGATGGATGAGGATACTCATTGGGAGAAGCCTCATGATGATGAAGAAGTAAGTATTGATACTTGTGTTTCACTTGAGCATTTGGTAGATGGACCATATGCAGGGAAGAGCAAAGTCAGTTTGCCGATGCAGGGGAGCATCATACCATGGATGACTATGATGAGACCTTGTATGGAGAAGCAAAGATTATTGACTGTTGCAGGACTTGTTGGGGTTGTTTGTGACCTTATGATAGAAGGTACAAAGGCCCGTGACAAGGGAGGAACTTGATGATCATTGCGGATGAATGGGTCATGCTTTATTCACATTGGCTAAGTGCCCTGCATGACTCATGGATAGATTGAAGGGCACACACTTGGGTGGACTTCTCATGGCCAAGACCAAGAGCAAGTCTTGGTGGAACCTTTAGTCGGGGAGCTATGATGGAAGGGAATCGTGATGATATGGTTGGGTGACTGAGTTCACTAGACTGAAGATTGTAGACTTGGATGAGGATGACCGATTGTTGTGATGGGTCTACTTGGTTAGACTACATGGGCAACTTAGTCATGGACGTCAGGTTGGAGACATGGAGCATGGTAGTCTTATGTAGGAACATGAGGCTCGAGCACTTGAAGAGGTATCATTATGGGCATCCAATGAGAAGTGCCAAGGTAGGAATGTTGTGCAGATGGATTTGCTGATGTGATATGGAGATGTTTTACTTATGAGCCGATGGAGAAGTTGTGCACTTATGTATAACAAGGCCATGGACATGGATGGAGTTGTGAGCAGACTATGGAGCATTCCTACTACATGGAGAGCTGAGGCATCTTCCAGAGACCTTTGGGCCGAGACTTGTATGCTTGCTAAAGTGTTGTTTGGAGATGAATCATGGAGCACATGATGACATGCGGTTGTGACTTTTGGGGACTTCATATATGGTGGACTTAGAGGATCTGAGGCATTGAGGAGCTGAGGTCAGAGACTTTGATGCAGGATGGGGTGCATACTTTCAAATACATGTATGGGAATGGCTTGAAAGAGTGACTTGATGTGGAGGACCAATACGAGACACTTTGGAGTGATGGAGTTACAACGATGATGATGCCCTGGTGGTAACACTTGGGCATGGGTTGAGCCAAGACTCAACCACTTTTGACACATGGGAGCTTATTGATCTATGATCAAGGGCAGCACATGGATAGATGAGATAGGTGTAGACGTGTTCTATGGAAAATTTGAGATGGCACATTGCAGATATGATGGAGGTTGCTTCATGGACCTGAATGTGGCACATCGAGAGTTGATTGATGAGATGGTCTCTTCATATTGAGGAGGCACACATATGGATGATGTTCGGATAGATGTGGTTGATTTCATGCAACAAATTGACACCAAACATCATGCACACCATGTTGTAGATGAGATGAGGACTACTTCATGGACCTGAGCATGGCTTACACTTATATGGATGGATTCTTGATCGAGTTGAGGATGTGACAGGATGTTCAGAGAAACCACTGATGATGGCATGAGGATGTGCATTCTCATATTTTGAGCGTGACAATTGGATTAACTACCCAACTAGTTCGATTCATGAGGGGATCCAGTATGTTAGTGTCGGTCTTAAGCCCTCCATCAATGATCAATTTCTCTTTGCATATGCATAGTTAGGTGTCTCATCAGTGTCAATTTTTGCATCCCACTAGGCATGCCATAACACTGAATGGAGGAGCTAGTCTTTGTTCCCTTCTTGGCTTTGCTGGATGAGGTCACATACTACCATGTAATTGAGTCACACTTGTGGTTATTTTTGTCTAGAGGTCCCCAGTCTTAGGTCTAGGGTAAAATCATATCAAGGTCATGAGTCAAGGTCAGTGAGTGCCCAGCAAGCCAAAGGGAGGTATGTACACATGTTTCATTGTTATTTTCCTCAGCTACAGATTATTTTTATGCCTTGGATTTAAAAACCCTGTTTTTAAGTCCAAGGATCATGACAAATTTGTAAAAAAAAATAAAGAAATTCTTAGAAGGTTGCAAAAGTGCCGGCAACAACCCTGGTTCCTTCTCCACAGTCCATCAGATGGTCAACCTGCAAAAAGAACAAAGTCAATCGCATTAAAAGAGCTCATTTCAGGACTAAATGACTCCAAAACAGTGTTAAAAAAGAATGTCAAAATATAAACATTATAAAGTGGGTTTTTGAGTTAATTTTTTTTTTAAATGAAAGCATATAAAGGTAAATTCCCTCTTTAAAAATTCTCATTGTGCATTTGGGAGCAAGAATTTACAAGTCTAAAGGCAAAGAAGAGGATTTCGGGCAGCATTCAGCAATTTTAGTGCGCGCGATTATGACATGACTGTGCGCGGTTACCTGGGCAGTGCGCGGCTCTGAGAGAGAAAAATTTCTAAAGAAATTTACACACGCGTGGACATCTGGGAGGTGCGCGGACATCTGGGGGAGGTGCGCGGACATCTGGGCAGCGCGCAGATTTCTGGGCATAAAAATTCATTTAATCAGCAAACCCTCTTCCAAGCTCACCTATATTTGTCGAGGTATGTCTACTCTATGTGCTTTGTGGTGGTGTGATGATTCCAAAGGAGGATTACAATCATAATCTCATGCAAGAAATCGATGGAGGAATGATGGGTGTTTTGCAAGCTTATGTTTTGACAGTTTGTTTGTTTTCAAGGCAGTTTTTCCTTATATCCCTCCTTTCGTTTTCCCATTGATATTCACATATGTTTATATGTCATTTTTATTAATCTCATGTGCAAATTAAACATACAAACCCTACCTATAAATCCTACCTTTTCCCCATGCCACACGCTCAAAACCTACACCATTACACACAGCAAATTATGAATTTAAATTGCATAGCAAATCAATGAAAATAAATAAAAAATGATGACAAGGCATGCTAACAAGAATTGTAAAAAAATATATATATATATAATTTGCATAGCCTTATAAAAAACAAAAGAAAATGTCATCGTGCTGTGAGTATTAAAGGATAGAAGCTGTGTGAAATCGACAAAGTTTATTCATTGCTAGCTATCAAAAAGGAGCAGTTTTGCTGTGCTAGGGTTTGTCTAATAGCATGATATTCCTCTCTAATTCCTAAACTCTGTTTTCCCTTACCTTTCCCCTCATGAAAACCCTAATTCAATTGCTCATTCATCCTTTAAAAAAAAAAATCCTATGCAATTGATATCCCTTCCCTTCTATTAAAGCATGTAATTGAAACCTAATTCATTCATGATTAATGCAACTATGAAGCTGCCAGCGCTATTGAAAGGTTGTTGTTATGTAAATTGGTTGGCATACTTGGTTCGTAGGTTTCATTACGCCCTCATTCTCATAATGCCCTTGATACAATCTCCCTCCCATTCATTGCAAAATGATTACAGTAACCCTTCCCTTCCCCTTGTAATCAGCATCAGATAATCATTTTTACTTATGGAAAAAACAGAGTATGCTTATGAAAGGCATGCAAAACCAAAAGGAAATGAGCTGCCTGCTAGCTGTACATACATAAGCGATGCTGCACTATCCTCCTATGCCCATGACCTCCTCCCTTCCATCATGAAGATTTTCATTGTCCTTTCCCTTGACTTCAAAGTTTCCCTAAATAAGTATTAATTTGCAAATGTGGAAAGATAGAATGACATATTTAGCATTATGTGATAGTTTCCTTCAAAATTCCCTTCTTATATATATATATTTTTTTCCTTTCCTATATGTAAAATTCCTCCCCCTAACATATCCCTCATGATGTTTCCCCTTGAAAACAACATACTTCACAGCATTTTGCAGGCAGAGCAGCGTTCATTTGGGCTTGTTTATTCCACCTTGCTCAATAACACCATGTCGACTTCTGAGACTAATGAGCAAGGTGATGACCGATCATCATCCACTGAGATTGAGACACAGCGGAGGCCTCGTAGGGGAGGCAAGAGTGGCCAACACAAGAAGATAGAGCCCAAATCATTGACTGAGTTACAGGCTTAGGCTTGCCCATTTGCAGTATCTTGTTTCCAGCACATGGCTTGTTATCAGTTTTGTGAGAGGCTCTCACACATTCAGCCTCATAGAGAGTTGGCTCGGTTGTTCGTTTTACATCTCCATGATGGACAGGTTACCCTTGCAGGGGTGAATTTTGTATTTTCTCCAGAGGCTATCATAGATGCTACTGGGATACCCAATGTGGGTGAGGTGTGGCTGAAGCGCAGGTGGCTGGACTTCGTATATTATGAGCCGTATGTCAGGCCTACCTGTATGCATAACTTGTCTGGGACCTTTCCCATCAAGTTCCTCCGAGCATAGTATATGGATATCATGAGACTTATTATGCACTACTTCACATGCGAGGGGAGATTTGCACGAGTATCCTCTTATCATATACGCATGTTGATGCACTTCACCAGAGTGAGAGTCATGAACATTGCAGCATACTTATCTCACGACACTCAGAGGTTGACCGCTCTTTTTTAGAGACAAACCCCAGCACAGCAGTTGCGGAGCTTATGCCATCATGGTCTTATCCAGCTAGTAGTTTCCCATCAGCTGAGCCAGCAGGGCATTCCTTGGGCGGATTTCATCTCCCGACACTTTTTCACACAGTCACACCCAGGGCCGGAGCCAGTTCACGAGGAGGGAGGGCCATCACATCAGCCTGAGACCAGCATTCCTAGACACATGGCTTATTCTCCTCGGGTCACATATCAGAGAGG
>APFE031690275.1:134210-214741 GCA_000404065.3 Pinus taeda
ACTTTATCTCTCATAAGATCAGAGCACAATGTTGGCGAGGCCAATGGCTTATAAACACCTTAGTCATTGTCTCTAAAGGTACATAACCACCCAGGTGTTCCCTGAGTATGACCTTCTATGACAATTCTTGTCTTGGGTTCCTAGCCCTCAAAGAATACCACTCCTCTTGCCTACTCTTGTCTTGGATGCCCTACACATCCTCCGAGAGCATTAGATGCCAAACGATTACCCAATCATCCCATTATTTCTTGCCAAGTGAAGACAAGAATGTTGTGTCTATCTCTTCCCCTTGACCGAGGAAGACATGCCCAAGTTTCCTTTTACAAGGAACATGCCCAACCTCCTTTGTAGTTGGGAACTTATTAGAACTCCCTCTTATCTAGGGACTTGTCCATTCATCAACAACGTCTTCTTCGTGGGTCCTTCAGCCGCTTGATCTCCTTCATTCCTTTGATGTCATGAAGTCTTTGTTTGAACTTCTTCTTGGCAGGGCATCGACCATCGATCACTTTCCCTCCTGGTTTGTCATGTCATTGCTCCCTTCGTGGAAAGTGGCCTTCTTCATATATATCAGGTCCTTTTTGTAATCTAGCTACTCCTTTGTCATCTTGTATATCCTTCATAATACTTATCACATGGATGCCTAGTTGTACTCGCTTGTTCCCATACTTTGATTTAGTGCCCCTTCATGACTTCATCGTGGTATTGCTTCAACACCAAATGGTGCTTTTGTTGGATGGCCTCTTCACCATGACATATTTGTAGAGTTGAATCGGTTATCTGCACCTTACTATCTCCAAGGCCTTCGTAGGTGTCAAGGGTCCTTTATCTTTTTCTTCCTTTGTCAGAGTTGCCATGCCTTCTTTCGAGAGATGTTGAGGAATCTTGTCAAATAGTTATTCTTTGTGACTGTGATGTTCTTCACATGCTTGATCTCTTTCTTCATTTGCTTCTTCTTGGATTGATTAGTCAACCACCTTATACTCCTTACGAGAGCACTTCTTCATGTTGACGTTTACTCCACTGTAGTACATGCCTCTGAGCATGTCATTGGTGAACGAGATCCTTTTATTCTTGATCGTGATTCTAGAACTTTTCCCATGACCCAACCAATATATATGATCACATGGCCTAAACTTTGATGCATACATACCTCGTCTTGATTATGCTTTTATCATATCAGCTTTATTTGATAGTTCTCCTCGATTGGTGTAGCCTTTCTTGTTTCATTTACTCTCGCCTGTGTATAAATGGGACCCCCAATGAGACCTCTACCCCCTTTAAAAGAAGACTTTAAGCAAAGAGGTTGACTTAGTCATAAGAGGATCTTCCTTCTTTTGCTTCTTGTCATCTTCTTTCACTTCTTGAGTTACATGAGCTTCTTTCCTTTTTCTCTGGTTGTTGTTGTCCTTCTTAAGTTTAGGACAATCCCTTTTGTAGCATCCATATTATTGGCATCCAAACCGTTGGACTTTGGACGTGTAGTGGTCCCAACCAATTTGTTACTTTCCTTGCAAAAAGACATTGAGGTATACTCAGAAGGGGACATGTACTTACTTGATAGAGTTTGAGATGTAGTGAACTTGCTTTCTTCTTGAATACTTGAGGGCTTGCCTTCCTTAGATCTTGATGTTGTTCAAGTTGCTTTCTTCAAATGGACTTGCTTGATGACTTGACTCATACTGCCTTTCATTTTTCAAGATGGTGTAGCTTGATGTAGGTCCCTCTTTGATTTGTTCTTCTTGTAGGTGCCTTTATACAAGGCGTTTCTTCTTGCTTTGTAGTCTTCCATGATGAATGATAGATGGTAGACCTTCTTGTCCTTGATGTGATTGAGACTTCTTGGCTTGATGCTTCAACCTTGTGGATGTTCTTGAGATTCCCTTTCCTTAATGTGTCACCTTAGTTCCGATACCGCATTGAAGAATCTGGGGCAATGGGGTATAGCGGGATTCTTCTAGACTTGATAACAATTTGTGAATCTCTTTTACAATTTATCGGGTTATCTTAATCTTCTTCTCTTCTTATTAATGCATGTGTGTTTACTTTCATCAAACTGGTGCAAAAAACATAAGAACAAGAACAAAAGATGTTGGCTCTCTGCAAAGGAAAAACCTCTCTCTCTCAGAGAGGAAAACCCTTTCGTAAATTTCTCTTATTGAAGCTTCTTATTGGTCATTGCGAAGCCCTAGACCATTGACAATGATATCCTCCCAACACAAGTCGAGTCCTTCCTCCTCTCTGCACTTTATTTCTTTGGCACTTCGTTCCCCGGCACTGTGTCCTTCTTTCAACTTTTGATAGTCCATGGTGTACTAGCTCTAGAAGAGACTCCAGCCTTTGATCCTTAGTGAGATCATTTACCAATGAAGAAACCTTCATTCTCTTCACTAACCGATCCTTTCTATTGATGTGTGGTTGTAGACTCAATGTACACCAAGTTTACTGCACCTGGGACGATTTCCATCGCGATGAGACATGGAAACCCCAAATTTCCCGCACTTGGGATGATTTCGACAAGGCGGGACATGGAATCCCCAGGTTCCCCGCAATTTGGCGAATTTTGTGGAGGAGGGACTGGGAGACCCCATGTCACGCTCCTATCTTAGTGGTAGTATTTCAACCATGCATAAGCGGGTGCGTCACCACCGTACTTTTTCCTTTTACCAATACTTGAGCACACAGTCTGCACCTACTTCAACACTCAGTCAATTTTCCAATAAGTGTTCTTAATAATGTAGCGAAAATAACTTACCATAGATTTATCTTCAATTATTCTTTCAACACTCAATCAATTTTCCAATAAGTGTTCTTAACAATGCAATGAAAATAACTTACCATAAATACTTTTGTAGTACTTCCACTATTTTCTCAACCTCAAAATGCCCAACGATGCAACTGTAGTGTGCTTCCCAAATCATCTTGTAACGCTCGCTTGAAGGAACACAAAGGTGTACCAGGTGGCATAACAGTGCATCCTTGAGGTGAAAATATGGAACTTGCTGACCCTCCAAGTGTGTCTGGTATGTGTTGCTAAATTCTCAGTGGATTTTGTAGAGAAGTGGAAAATCATAAGTCTCATGTCCATAACACGAACCTATGGTAGATGTCGGCAAGACCCAGAGAGTTGCAGAGCTCTCTTAGAGTGTTTGGGTTGGCTAATCCTGAATGAATTGGATCTTGGCTATATCCACATGCACCCACCATTCATCAATAATATATCCCAGATATTGAACCTCGTGTCGTGTGGTCGTGCTGCACTGCCCGCGGCCTGCATGACACAACTCCACACCTGAACTGCGAACCTGTCCGCCCGACTTTCCATTCCGCGGCGCCCAAACTTTGCCCGTCGGTGTGGTCCATACTGAGGGCGCGTGGCCCACATGCAGTGCGGCCTGCCTTCCCGGACAGTAACCTACCCCGCTCTGCCTGTCCGTGCTACCAAGTCCAACCCGCCCTCTGTAATCCGCCCGCCGGTGCGGCCCTCTTACCTGCGTCCTTCTCTTCCTTCCGTTTTCGCCCAACTCCTAACTTTGCACTTGTTCTATGATGTGGAAGTCTGAGTTCGATGTCCCTTCATCGAACACCATCCTCCTTACTTATATGCATCCTTTCGCCCAAGGGACGTGTCTCTCGGGGATAAGAAGGGTCAACTCCATCAACATGCATGCCTAGCTGACCTGCCACATAACCTTGAGATACCCCATTCCAACGAACTGCTGCATCCCTTCGTGTGCACCGTCGCACCCATGGGTCGGCTCCAACACCTCACCGATTACACCCGTTGCCGCACATCGCACACCCGCCCGCGTCCTAACTTGTCCGCACATGGTCACCTCTTTCATACAAGCACCCAACAAGGGTCGCCCGCATGCCTTCCATCGGTGACTCGCCCATCGTGCAGGTATCAAGGGGTGTGTGCCATGCCCAACACAGTGCGCCTGCTATGAGTGTGCCCATCACCGTCGCGCATAAGCGAATGCCATGCTAAGACTTCGCATATAACCGAATGCTCACCCGAGTTGCATATAGCCAAAATCGAGCACCCGTACTACGGGTTTGGTCTCTCAACTCTCTCGGGCGCTCCCAACTTGAATACCTGACACCCCCCCACGTACGTGGTAGAGGTTTCCGGTGTGATGGGATATGGAAACCCTAGATTTCATGTACACTTGGGCAGCTGTCGTCACGGCGGGGCAGGGAAACCCCGCTTTCCCTGCACTTAGATGGCTCCCGTTGCAACGAGGCATGGAAACCCCAAGTTCTAGAGACAGACCAGGCAAGCGGTTTCCACCCCACCGCGAAATGGAAACCCCAAGTTCGTAAGACTTGGGAGGTTCTTCATTGTTCCGCGACATGGAAACCATGAGTTCCATCAACTTTGTCGATTTCAGTCACGTTGCGACATGGAAACCCAAGTTCCCCACGCCGGGGCCTCTGTTTTCACCAGGGTGGGAGATGGAGACCCCAGAGGTTCTTGGAATTAGGCAGTTTCCCTCATGCCACAAAACTGAAAGCCCCCGGGTTCTGCAGACTCTGGCGGTTCTCTATCATTCCGTGGCATGGAAACCTGAGTTCCCTGCACCGAGGTCATGGTTTCTGTCGTGGCAGGACATGGAAGACCCCGAGGTCAGGATTTCTGTCGTGCGAGGGAATGGAAAGCCCCATGTTGAGTAGACTTGGGTGGCCGTTCCTTGTCGCGTGATGACATGGAAACCTGAAGCTCCCCAAACTTGGGCGGTCGTTCCCTGTCGCGTGGTGACATGGAAACCTGAAGCTCCCTATACTTGGGCGCCAGTTTTAGCCACGGCGCGAGTGACATTGGAACCCCACATGTCACACCCCCAGGCCTACGGTAGTCTTTCAACCATACTTGGCAAGGTGCGGCACCACCGAACACTTTCTTTTCACCAATACTTATGTTCATGGACTACGCCTAACCATTAGTATAATTAGTTTTTTTTTTGCAACCAAGTATTATTATGTTTTCTTTATACTAATGAACACCCATACACATTCATTATCATCAGCAATTATACATGAAGAACACAATTGCACAATATAAAAGGGAGGGGAAACTCCCTAAGCAATGAGTCTGCTCGAACACAATATTTTATTCAACTTTACAATGTTTACAAGGCTTTATAAATATACTTGGGAAACACCAAGTTTCATACTTAGTCAATTTTACAAATAGGAAACACCTCCGTGTGCCAACCGAGTTCCTTGCCTGAGCTGGACAGGCGCGCCCTCACATGAGCTGGAAACCGCACTCCTCAACCGAACCTCGTTTACCGCTGCACGACGGGCGAGCGACCTCACCTGAGTCACCCCACGTTTCCTTTTGCACGACGAGTGGGCGACCTACCCGAGTCACTGGAGACACCTCCACATTTCTTCTTCCACGATGGGTGGGCGACCTACCCGAGTCACTCGTGTCACATCGAATGGTGGGCACCTTCCTCACCCGCGCCCTCACCCGATAACCGAAACCTATGCGTATCATGTGTGCTTGCCCAAGAGCGGGCGCATATACGCCCGCGCCTCTTTTGCGACCTTCTCCACTACTTCAAATTTTTTTCTTGATCACCAAATTCTCATGTTCGAACTTCCGTCTTCGAATGAATTCCAAGTGCTCCAATGGCTTGCCATATTTATACGAGCGGTTGGGCGAGTCGCTACCCAGGCTGACTCAACCGTCACGTGCCAAAACACCCTTACACATCGCAAACTTGCCATCTGATTGTTGGCCAACCAACAATCCTTCGTTCAAGTCACCCCAACATGTAATTCAGCCCATGGGTTTGCCAAATTCTCCCACGCTATAAACCAACCATCGCTCCACCTCTAATGTGCATTATACTTATGTCCCTTCGCACATTTCAGTCGTAGAGTTTGCACTTCGTACCGATGGGAAGAAACTGAACCGCAGGTCCTTACACCGCATTCCACAGACTTGGGTGGCAATTTTTGTTGTGGCACGAAATGGAAACCCCGTGTGTGTCCACTGACTTGGGTAGTAGTTTCTATCGCGCCGCAAAATGGAAACCTCGATTTCCCCAAACTTTGGCAGCTTTTCGTGGCCCCACGACATGGAAATCCAAAGTTCCATAGACTCTTGGGCGATTTAGGGTGTGCCGCAACATGGAAACCGCGAGTTCCCCAGACTTGGGAAGTGGTTTCGAAGCACCCCAAGTTCCCGAGACTTGCGAGCTGGTTTGCATTGTCATGGAAACCCCGAGTTCCCTGCGTTGGGGAATTGTTGAAAACCCCACATTTCCATCGTGCCGTAAAATTCGGAAACTCGTGGTTCCATCAAGGGCGGGACATGGAAACCCCAAGTTTCCTAGGCTTGGGTGCTGGGGCGCAGCTTGGAAACCCCAAAATTAAGCGCCACCAGTTTCGGTTGTGGCGCGACATGGAAACCACAAGTTTCCCTAAGCTTGGTCACCGGGGCATGACTTGGAAACCCCAAAATGTTTTGTGCAGGGTGGAAGCCCCAAATTTTAGGTGTGACATGGAAACCCCAAGTTTCCCCAGGCTTGGGTGCCGGGGCACAACTTGGAAACCCCAAAATGTTTTGCGTTAGGCGGAAGCCCTAAATTTTAGGCGTGACATGGAAATCCCAAGTTTCCCCAGGCTTGGGTGCTAGGGCGTGACTTGGAAACCCCAAAATTAACCACTGCCGGTTTCGGTCGTGGCGCGACATGGAAACCCCAAGTTTCCCCATGCTTGGGCGTCGGAGCACGACTTGGAAACCCCAAAATGTTTTGCTCCGAGCAAAAGCCCCAAATTTTAGGCGCGACATGGAAACCCCAAGTTTCCACAGGCTTGGGCGCCGGGGTGCGACTTGGAAACCACAAATGTTTTAGCGTCGGGTAGAACCCCCAAATTTTAGGCATGACATGGAAACCCCAAATTTTTGGCACGACATGGAAGCCCCAGATTTTCGGCGCTGGGTGGAAACCCCAAATTTTTGGCGTGACATGGAAGCCCCAAATTTTAGGCACCAGGTGGAAACCCCAAATTTTTGGCACGACATGGAAGCCCCAAATTTTAGGCGCCGGGTGGAAACCCAAAATTTTGGGCGCCAGGGCGCGGCATGGAAACCCCAATTGTTCCCATGCTTGGGTGTCATGGCGCGACATGGAAACCCTAGTTTTCCCACGATTCGGCACCTTTTTCATCGCGGCGTGGAAAACCCAAATTTCCCACCCCCAAGCAATAAAAAATTGTCATCTGGAGGAAGAGGCAAAGGCGTGAGAGTAGGAGGGTTGTGCGGATTTGTTTGTGACAAGAGCAAAGCTCTGAATCGAGGCGACGAAGGGCTGAATCTTAGTGGATCATGGTAGCAAGGCCACTCTGCCACTTACAATACCTCATCACATATTTAAGTCGTCTGCAAAGGATTCTTCTCAATGAACATTTGGAATTGAACTTCAAAGCTGCCCCAATCGAGATGCTTCACAATCGCGGTTTGCAAATGACACGGGCCCTTGGGGGCGACAAAGAAACACCCCTACTGCGGGTCGAGATACAGTCGAAGAGTGACATGCACCGCTTCTAGCATGGATTCTGACTTAGAGGCATTCAGTCATAATCCGACACATGGTAGCTTCACGCCACTAGCTTTTCAACCGAGCACGATGACAAAATTGTGTGAATCGACGGTTCCTCTCATACTAAGTTGAATTACTATTGCAGTCTGGTTCATCAGTAGGGTAAAAATAACTTGTCTCACGATGGTCTAAACCTAGCTCACGTTCCCTATTGGTGGGTGAACAATCCAACACTTGGTGAATTCTGCTTCACAATGATAGGAAGAGCCGATATCGAAGGATCAAAAAGCAACGTTGCTATGAATGCTTGGCTGCCACAAGCCAGTTATCCCTGAGGTAGCTTTTCTGACACCTCTAGCTTCAAATTCCGAAAATCTAAAGGATCAATAGGGCATGCTTTCACAGTTTGTATTCGTACTGAAAATAAAAATCAAATGATCTTTTACCCTTTTGTGCCACATGAGATTTCTATTCTCGTTGAGCTCATCTTAGGACACCTGCATTATCTTTTAACAGATGTGCTTCCCCAGCCAAAATCCCCACCTGACAATGTCTTCTGCCCAGATCAACCCGCCAAAACGTGCCTTAAGACCAAAAACAGGGGAAGTTTTCCGTCTCCACCCCACAGAATAAGTAAAATAACATTAAAAGTAGTGGTATTTCACTTGCGCCGAAAACGGCTCCCACTTATTCTACACCTCTCAAGTCATTTCAAAAAGTTGGACTAGAGTCAAGCTCAACAGGGTCTTCTTTCCCCGCTGATTCTGCCAATCATGTTCCCTTGGCTATGGTTTCACTAGATAGTAGATAGGGACAGTGGGAATCTCATTAATCCATTCATGCAAGTCACTAATTAGATGACAAGGCATTTGGCTACCTTAAGAGAGTCATAGTTACTCCCGCAGTTTACCCGCACTTGGTTGAATTTCTTCACTTTGACATTCAGAGCACTGGGCATAAATCACATTGTGTCATCATCTATAGGGACCATCGCAATGCTTTGTTTTAATGAAATAGTTAGATTCCCCTTGTCCGTACCAGTTCTAATTCAATTGTTCGACGCCTAGGGAAAAGCCCTCGGCAGGGGGCATTCTATGCCCGTAGTCCAATCGACATGCGACTGCCCGGCCTCACCGCAAGAGCAGCTCAGGCAGACTGCCGACAGCCCACAAGTTGAGGGTGCAGACCCCTAGGCCCAGCCCTCAGAGCCAATCCTTTTCCTGAAGTTATGGATCCATTTTTTCGACTTCCCTTACCTACATTGTTCTATTGACCGGAGGTTGTTCACCTTGGAAACCTGATGCAGTTATGAGTATGACCGGGCATGAATGGTACTCGGTCCTCCAGATTTTCAAGGGCTGCCGAGGGTGCACCAGACACCGCAAGATGTACAGTGCTCTTCCAGCTGCTAGACCCTATCTCTGGGTGAACCGATTCCAGGGTGGGCAAGCTGTTAAAAAGAAAAGATAACTCTTCCCGGGGCCCCCGACGACGTCTCCGAATTTCCTAACGTTGTCGCCCGCCGCCCTGTCTCGGTTAGGGAATATTAACCCGATTCCCTTTTGATGCTCATGCAGATTGCACCCTTGATACAAGGCTTCCCCATCTCTTACGATCGACTAACCCATGTCCAAGTGTTGTTCACATGGAACCTTTCCCCACTTCAGTCTTCAAAGTTCTCATTTGAATATTTGCTACTACCACCAAGATCTGCACCGGGGGCCGATCCACCCAAGCTCACGTCTGAGGTTTCTCAATGACCCCAGCATCTTCCTACTCATCGGAGCCAGGCAATTACTCTGACGGTCGAGTATAGGTTGCGTGCTTCAGCACCATCCATTTTTGGGGCTAGTTGATTCAGTATGTGAGTTGTTACACACTACTTAGCGGATTTCGACTTCCATGACCACCGTCTTGCTGTCTTAGTCAACCAACACCCTTTGTGCGATCTAGGTTAGCATGCAATTCGGTACCGTAACTTGACTTTTGGTTCATCCCGCATCGCCAGTTCTATTTACGAAAAATGGCCCACTTGGAGCTTTTGATTCCACGGTGCGGCTCAATGGAGCAGTTGCACCCTCTTATCTGTTTAAAGTTTGAGAATAGGTCGAGGGCATTACGCCCCCGATGCCTCTAATCATTTTCTTTACTCGATAAAACTCGCGTGTGAGCTCCAGCTATCCTGAGGGAAACTTTAGAGGAAACTAGCTACTAGATGGTCAGTATCGCTACGAGCCTCCACCAGAGTTTCCTCAGGCTTCACCCTGCTCAGGCATAGTTCACCATCTTTCGGGTCCCAACAGGTGTGCTCGCACTCGAACCCTTCACATAAGCTCAAGGTCGATCGACGATGCACCCCCCAAGAGAGGAGATCTTGCCTGTCAGCTTCCTTGCGCCTCCCAGGTTTTCAAACCCACCGACTCGCACACATGTTAAACTCCTTGGTCCGTGTTTCAAGACGGGTCGAATGGAAAGCCCGCTAACCAACACCATGAGCGCCTAGGTGCACACAGCTCGCCTCAATGGCTCATGCTTCATTCCTCGACCACCGTAGTGGCAAACCAACAGGCGGAAATACAGCTGTGTTTGTGACGATGCAGTAGCCCGTGTTGGTTTTCACCTCAAGTCGAGCGGCGGACCAGCCTAAGCCGTTCCACATCTGACCGAGATGCATCGACAATCTCCATCTACTTCCCTCCCAGCAATTTCAAGAACTCTTTAACTCTCTTTTCAAAGTCCTTTTCATCTTTCCCTCACGGTACTTGTTCGCTATCGGTCTCTCGCTCGTATTTAGCCTTGGATGGAATTTACCACCCAATTAGGGCTTCATTCCCAAACAACCCGACTCGCCGACAACGCCTCATGATGCAGCAGGGTCCCGGGCCGACGGGGCTGTCACCCTCTCAGGTGCCCCCTTCCAAAGGACTTGGCCCAGGTCCACCGCTGAGGACGCTTCTACAGACTACAATTCAGGCGACGCTGCTGCCCAATTTTCATGCTGGGCTCTTCCCGATTCCCTCGCTGCTACTAGGGGAATCCTTGTAAGTTTCTTTTCCTCCACTTAATTATATGCTTAAACTCAGCGGGTGTTCTCACCTAAGCTGAGGTCGCAAAGTTGGAACTAAATATGCCCTACCCGATGGAAGGGTAAGAGAGAGCAAAGCATCAGCTAACGCCGAGTGCCCATCCAAGGGGACAAGATCACCGCTCGCCGACACACGCCATGAAACATCGCTTGAGGTATTTTAGCCAACTGCACCGCATTGGGCATGGACGACCAGCTCCGCTGCTCCCTAGCATATTGCAGGGAGTGCGTTTGAAAGGGATACGACGCCTAGACAGACGTGCCCTTGACCGAGGCCTCGGGCGCAAATTGCATTCAAAAACTCGATGATTCATGGGATTCTACAATTCACACTAAGTATCGCATTTTGTTATGTTTTTCATTGTAACAAGAGCTGAGATATCCGTTGCTGAGAGTCATTTCCATGTATTACCGAAAAATCGGCCACAACACTGAATAGGGGCATCCCCCACAACAAATGCAAGGCCAAGTGCCAAAGGGAGGGAAAACGAATGAGAGAAAGAGAAACAAAGGTGCCTACCCCCCTCAAAGGAGGAGGCTCAAACAGAGAACAATCTCCACAAGCCCCACGCCCTCGAAAAATGGGGGGAAGTGCATGGAACAACAATCGAGAAGGACTAGGGTGGCCACCCCTGGAGCTCGCACTGCTTTTAGTCCTTCCCGAACACCAGTCCACAACAATTCCCCCTTTTCTCCGTAAAGCTAGGGACTGAAAGGAAGAAGGGAAGAAAATGAGGTGAAAGAAATAGAGATCAAATGTGGCTAGTGGCTCACAAAGCGAGGGTTAAAATAAAGCACAAGCCTCCCAAGCCTCGTACCTTCACAAAAAAGGGGGGAATTGAAGGGGACAACGATCGAGGAGGACTAGGGTGGCCACCCCGAGATATCACACTGCGTTTCGTCCTTCCTGAACACTAATCCACAACAATGCCACATTTTCTCTATAAAGATAGGGGCCCGAAGGAAGAAAACAACATGAAAGAAAGGGACATCAATCGTGGTTACCAGCTCACAAGGGGAGGCTTCAAATAGAGAACAAGCTTCTGCAACCCCGTGCCTGCGTAAAAAGGGGGGAACTGCAAGGGACGACGATCGAGAAGGACTAGGGTGGCCACCCTGGGAACTCGCACTACATTTCATCCTTCCCCAACACCAATCCACAACAATCCCACCTTTTCTCCATAAAGCTAGGTGGCCAAAAGGAAGAAAACAACATGAAAGAAAGAGAGATATCAAATGTGTCTACCGGCTCACAAGAGGAGGCTCAAACAGAGAACAATCTTCCCCAAAACCCTGCCTTCACAAAAAGGGGGGAGCTGCGGGGGACGACGATCAAGAAGGACTAGGGTGGCCACCCGTGAACTTGCACTACGTTTCGTCCTTCCTGAACACCAATGCACAAAAATCCCACCCACCTTTTCTTCGTAAATCTAGGGGCCAACAACAAGAAGGGAAGAAAACAACAGGAAGGCAAGAGATATCAAACATGGCTACCGGCTCACAAGGGGAGGCTCAAACAGAGAACAAACTTCCCAACCCCCGCGCCTTCGCAGAAAGGGGGCAAATGCAGGGGACGACAATAAAAAAGGAGTAGGTGGCCACCCCAGGAACACACACTACTTTTCGTCCTTCTCGAATCCACAACAATCCCACCTCTCCTCCACAAAGCTTAGGGGCAAAAGGAAGAAGGGAAGAAAGCAACACCAAAGAAACAAAGATCCCAAGAAAAGAGGGAAGCTCAATAGCACGCCAAGTAGATGTCCACTAACCAGAAAGAAATCAAACAAGGCACCCAATCAAAAAGCATCCCACCTCTTCACACCCTCCCACCTACATGTACGGCACAACACCCTTTACAACATAACAAACATCAATCAAACAACCAAGAAAATAAATCACAACCTAAACCTGACCACTAGAAGAGACAAGGGCCGCGACGAGACCAGTGTCTGGAGCACGTTACTGAAAGGTAAACAACCCCCAACCCGCCACAAGGCTTCAAACGAAAAATAGACTACTAATAACACAAACCCATCCAGCTATTGCACCCCTCCGTGTACAAAACACCCAACAACCTTTCCAACAAGAAAGTCAATGGGGGTCAAGAATCAAACTCCAAAGAGGAGTTGTCATGAGTGGAAACTCAATGCCGGAGAAAGCTACGGGCCACAAGTACATCGATGGTGCAAGGCCACTGAAGGGAGGGATTCCCGCAAAGCGCACACCACGATACAAAGAAATGACCAAGTCCCACAAAAAACCCACAATCCAAAGGGAGGAACAAAGACACAACCCGCTACTTCTTTTTCCCTTAGAAGGGGAGTGGCTCACAAAAGGACAAGGAATTCCCTCAATAGCAAAGGCATGAGATAAGATTGCCACCCTCTTGCCCACTAGCTAGGAAAATTGTGATCTCGATGGAGCTCAGACCAAGGGAGGGGTTTTTCATTACCTGGACACCCAACCCTTTGACGAGGGAATTGTTGAGGCACGGTCAAGAGGGACTAGGGTGGTCAGCCCAACGGGTTGAACTGCTCTTCATCCATCCCACACTGACCCCACCCCAACAATTTCCCCTCACAAAAAGTTTGAGCTACCAAGCGCATGCGCAACCACTCCCACGACCCAACCTCCAGTGAAAAAGCTCACCCAAGCAACACATCAACCACCGTCGCCTTTTCGAGAGAACCAACTATGGAAGCCCACACCCTTGGCCCATTCCTTCCAATGAACAAAATCCCGAGCACCACTACTACAAATGAGTCTGAACTTTTTATCCATCATATTTCCCGAGCACCTCAACCACAGCAACCATGCCCGGCCGAACAGGTCGTCGGAAGGGCTCCCAAGAAACAAGCTTCCGAACCCCTCACAGAAACACATTGGGGGAAAGAAAAACAAAAAATGGGTGGGATAAGCACAAGCATGGCTTGCAAGCACACTCGAAAAAACAAGCGTTACCTCAAGACAAGCAATCAACAATGTTCCCACCAAACACCAAACCCACTCCCCTAGAGACACAGCACGCAGTACCACATTGCAATCAAAACCCAACCAACCTGAACCAAAAAAGAGAACCCCTACTATCAATGATCCTACTGTAGGTTCACCTACGGTAACCTTGTTACGACTTCTCCTTCCTCTAAATGATAAGGTTCAATGAACTTCTCATGACATCGATAGCGGCGGACCACCATCGTCGACGCAATCCAACACTTCACTGGATCATTCAATTCGTAGGAGCGATGGGCGGTGTTTACAAAGGGCAAGGACGTAGTCAACACGATTTATGACACGCGCTTACTGGGAATTCCTCGTTGAGGACTAATAAATGCAATGGTCTATCCCCATCACAATGCAATTTGAGAAGATTTCCCGATCCTCTCGAATCAGGAAGAAAATCTCGTTGGCTGCATCAGTGTAGCGTGTGTGCAGCCCAAAACATCTAAAGGCATCACAGACCTGTTATTGCCTCAAACTTCCATGGCCTAAATGGCCATAGTCCCTCTAAGAAGTTGGCCGCGAAGGGGAACCTTCATGTAGCTAGTTAGCAGGATAAGGTCTCGTTCATTATCGGAATTAACCAGACAAATCGCTCCACCAACTAAGAATGGCCATGCACCACCATCCATAGAATCAAGAAAGAGCTCTCAATCTGTCAATCCTTATTATGTCTGGACCTGGTAAGTTTCCCCATGTTGAGTCAAATTAAGTTGCAAGCTCCACTCTGGTGGTGCCCTTCCATAAATTCCTTTAAGTTTCAGCCTTGCGACTATACTCCCCCTGGAACCCAAACACTCTGATTTCTCAGAAGGTGCTGGCAGAGTCCTTAGAGTAACATCTATTGATCCCTGGTCGGCATTGATTATGGTTGAGACTAGGACGGTATATGATCATCTTCGAGCACCCATCTTTCGTTCTTGATTAATGAAAACGTCCTTGGAAAATGCTTTCGTAGTGGTCCGTCTTTCATAAATCCAAGAATTTCACCTTTGATGATGAAATACGAATGCCCCCGACAATCCCTATTAATCATTGCTCTGGTCCCGAAGGCCAACACAATAGGACAAGACTCTTATCATGTTATTCCATGCTAATGTATTCAGAGCATAAGCTTGCTTTGAGCACTCTAATGTTTTCAAAGTAACACCGCCGGAGATGCGACCCAGCCAATTAAGGCCAGGAGCACGCTACTGACAAAAGGGATGGAAGGGCAAGTGCACACTGAGTAGTCAGACTGACCTTTACAGCCCAAGATCCAACTACGAGCTTTTTAACTTCAACAACTTAAATATACGCTATTGGAGCTGGAATTACCGCGGCTTCTGGCACCAGACTTGCCCTCCAATGGATCCTCGTTAAGGGATTTAGATTGTACTCATTCCAATCACTAGACTCGATGAGCCCAGTATTATTATTTATTGTCACTACCTCCCCATGTCAGGATTGGGTAATTTGCGTGCCTGCTGTCTTCCTTGGATTTGGTAGCCGTTTCTCAGGCTCCCTCTCCGGAATCGAACCCTAATTCTCCGTCACCCATCACCACCATGGTAGGCCTCTATCCTACCATTGAAAGTTGATAGGGCATAAATTTGAATGAAGCATCGCCAGCACAAGGGCTATGCGATCCATCGAGTTATCATGATTCACCGGAGAAGCGGGCAAGCACGTGCCAGCCTTTTATCTAAAAAATGCATCCCTTCCAAAGAGTCAGGACTTGGTGCATGTATTAGCTCTAGAATTACTACAGTTATCCGAGTATTATGGTACCATAAAAAAAACTATAACTGATTTAATGAGCCATCCGCAGTTTCACAGTCTGAATTAGTTCATACTTAGACATGCATGGCTTAATCTTTGAGACAAGCATATGACTTTAAAAAGAGATTCCATACAAGCTGGTAGAATGTTATGCTAGTGGAAAACCTGTGAACCTTTTATGAAACCAATGTTTCGAACTAGCTAGGTGAGTCCATCATCAGGGCAATGGGATCAGTATTTTGAGAAGAGAGTCATGAAAATAATGGAGCTATAAATAGTTGTTTAAAAATAGATTTCTAGCTCTTTAAATTTTCATCTTCTCAAAATTTAAAGCATTGTTCAGAATGTCCCTTCCATGGTGGGACTTAATGGTGTTAAAAAGAGATTCCATACAGGCTGGTAGAATGTTATGCTAGTGGAAAACCTGTGAACCTTTTATGAAACCAAAGTTTCGGACTAGCTAGGTGAGTCCATCATCAGGGCAATGAGATCAGTATTTGAGAAGAGAGTCGTGAAAATAATGGAGCAATAAATAGTTGTTTAAAAATAGGTTTCTAGCTCTTGAAATTATCGTGTTCTCAAAATTTAAAGCATTGTTCAGAATGTCCCTTCAATGGTGGGACTTAATGGTGTTAAAAAGAGATTCCATACAGGCTGGTAGAATGTTATGCTAGTGGAAAACCTGTGAACATTTTATGAAACCAATGTTTCGGACTAGCTAGGAGAGTCCATCATCAACCTCTCTTAGAAATGCCCCCCGACCCTCCCCGCCGCACATCGAGGCCACCTAGGAGTCCACCCGGATAGCAGTAATGGTGGACCTCGATCACTTGACCGCCTGCAGCAACCACAATGCGAAGGCAAAGGAAGGTAATAAATGCAAATCAAGAGGGTCTCTACACAATACAACAACATATACAAATAAGAGGATGGATCAGGCAGCTCCGCACCCCACACACCCTATGTACAGGCAACCTAGGAGATTTCCCACAGCTTTACTGTCCGGACGATGAATAATTTTCCCCTATGGCCACCTCCACGCAAAGGAGGGAGGTAGAAGCGTTCCACCTCAAAATCCTTCTTCTCGATAGCCCCCACCATCGACATACCAAGCCTCCTCCCCATTAGACCACGAGCACATACACAATTGAAACAAAAAAATGCCCATAAACATTGTGACTTAACATTTCCAACCAAAAAAGCCTACCACGCACGCAAGATGAAAGGAAAAAGCTGACCCCTCGATCAAACATATGGGCCAACACATATATCAAAAACTCAAAGCCAATGCAACCATAAACGATGTGCACTTTGAAAGGAATGCCAACCCTTGACTCTATAACAAGGAGAACAACGTCTCACATCACCCGACGGAAAAAGCAAGCAAGAGGGAGGGTAGGTGGTTTACAACCAAAACCCTTCCACGTCCCTCTTAAATGTATGCATCTCAACTGACAATGCCAACACAGAAAGAGTACAAGCACAAGAAATCGGCGCCATAAATAGCCGAACAATGAAGAGGCCAGCCATCACAAGGAGCCACACCACAACAACCCATACAACTCTGAGAACTTGGAGCAATAGGGGAATTTTTCACATATGCCTCCAGGGAAAAGTATGGCCAACATTACCGCTCGTGCGCTACTGAGTGGGCATGGAGAGAAGATGAAAATCGGCCGCCCTACAAATGAAACAAGGCCATTCTTGAGGTAAACCCAAAAAACCAACTCAATTACCAACCCACCTTTCACACGAAAAGCAAAACCCTTTGCACCAAATAGGGAGGAGGCGAACAATATAACAAGGAGCCAATTTCAATGCAGCCACACGTGGCTACATAGCGCAATCAAAATTTTCTGTTCGCAACAACTGAGGGGCACGACAGCGACATAGGCATGACAGAGTTTTGGGGCTCCCATCTAGGACCACAACAACAAAGGCTCAACGGAGCGCCGAGCAAACTTTCACCATTCTTATCATTGGGATGGGCAAGAGGGATGGGGATGAGCATGGCCGACATTACCGCTCATGTGCTACCGAGTGGGGATGGAGAGAAGATGAAAATCGGCCACCCTACAAACCACCCAAGGCCATCATTCAAGAAAACCCAAAAACACAACTCGCTTACCAACCCACCTTTCACACGGAAAGAAAACCTGTCGCTGGTATCATCTGGAGGGGCATGAGGGGACCAAGACGAGCTTGGGAGCCACACCACAATGACGCCAAGAAATTGGAGAGCAGTAGGGGAATTGTTCACATATGCCTCCCGGGTTGAGCATGGCCAAGATTACCGCTCATGCGCTACCGAGTGGGGATGGAGAGAAGATGAAAATCGGCCACCTTACAAATGACCCAAGGCCATCGTTCAGGCAAACCCAAAACACAACTCGATTTCCAACCCACCTTTCACACGAAAAGAAAACCTGTCACTGGTATCATCTGAAGGGGCACGAGGGGACCAAGACGAGCCAGGGAGCCACACCACAAAACCCCATACAGCTCCAAGAACTTAGAGAGCAGAAGGGGAGTTGTTCACGTATGCCTCCTAGGATGAGCATGGCCAACATTACCACTCATGCGCTATCGAGTGGGGATGGAGAGAAGATGAAAATCGGCCACCCTACAAACGACCCAAGGCCATCGTTCAGGCAAACCCAAAAACACAACTCGATTGCCAACCCACCTTTCACAAGAAAAGAAAACCTGTCGTTGGTATCATCTGGAGGGGCACGAGGAGACTAGGACAAGCCTGGGAGCCACACCACAACAGCCCATACAGCTCCAAGAACTTGGAGAGCAGAAGGGGAATTGTTCACATATGCCTCCCAGGATGACCATGGCCAGCATTACCGCTTATGAACTACCGAGTGGGGATGGAGAGAAGATGAAAATCGGCCACCCTACAGACGACCCAAGGCCATCGTTTGGGTAAACCTGAAAACAAAACTCGATTGCCAACCCACCTTTCACACAGAAAGAAACCCTGTCGCTGGTATCATCCGGAGGGGCATGATGGGACCAAGACGAGCCGAGGAGCCACACCACAATAGTCCATACAGCTCCAAGAACTTAGAGAGTAGAAGCAAATGGTTCACATATGCCTCTTGGAATGAGCATGGCCAACATTATCACTCATGTGCTACCGAGTGGGGATGAAGAGAATATGAAAATCGGCCACCCTAATGACCCAAGGCCATCCTTCAAGCAAACCCGAAAACACAACTCAATTACCAACCCACCTTTCACACGAAAAGGAAACCTGTCACTTGTATCATTTGGATGCACACAAGGGGACCAAGATGCGCCAGGGAGCCGCACCACAACAACCCATACGAGTTTACATGGACGCCCTCACCCAAACGAGTTTGCACGGATGCCCTCGAACGACCCGCCTAAATGAGTTGACACAGGCGCCCTCGAACGACCTGCTCGTAAGAGTTTACATGGGTGCACACAAGACCGAAATGAAGGGACAAGGGAGAGCCAGGCAAACGAGTTGCATGAATGTGCACAAAGCCAAACTCAGGTCAAAACTTAGCATTTTTGTCAGGGTATCGTTCACCCGAGTGCACCCTCACCCGACTTGCCCAAATGACCCGCCCGAACGAATTGACACGGACGCCCTAAAATGACCCACCCGAACGCGTTTACATGGGTGCCCAAAAGACAACAAAAAAGGAACAAGGGAGAGCCAGGCAAATGAGCTGCACGAACATGCACAAAGCCAACCTCAGGTCACAACTTAGGATTTTTTGATACGGGCTCATTCGCCTGGGCGCGCCCTCGCCTGACCCAACCGAACGAGTTCACACAGACACTCTCGCCCAACCAGCGCGAACGAGTTGACATGCACACCCTCAAACTACTCACCGAAATGAAGGGACAAAGGAGAGCCAGGTAAACGAGCTACACGAATGTGCACAAAGCCAACCGCGGGTCACAACTTAACATTTTTGATACGGGCTTGTTCGCCCAGGCGTTCCCTCACCCAACCTGACCGAACGAGTTCACACGGACGCCCTCGCCCGACTAGCTCGAACGAGTTCACACGCACGTCCTCAAATGACTCATCGAAACGAAGGGACAAAGGAAATCTAGGCAAACGAGCTGCACGAACGTGCACAAAGCCAACCTTGGGTCACCACTTATCATTTTTTGATACGGGCTTTTTCGCCCAGGCGCGCCCTCACCCGACTCGCCCGAACGAGTTCACATGCACGACCTCACCCGATCCGCTCGAACGAGTTCACACGCACGCCCTCAAACAACTCACTGAAACGAAGGGACAAGGGATAGCCAGGAAAACGAGCTCTAGGAACATGCACAAAGCCAACCTCAGGTCACAACTTAACATTTTTTGATACGGGCTCGTTCGCCCGGGTGTGCCCTCGCCCAACCCACCCGAACAAGTTCACACAAACACCCTCGCCCGACTCACCAAAATGAAGGGACAAGGGAGAGCCAGGGAAATGAGCTACACAAACGTGCACAAAGCCAACCTCGAGTCACAAATTAGCATTTTTTGATACGGGCTCGCTCGCTCGGGCACGCCCTCGCCAGGCCCGCCCGAATGCGTTCACACGCACGCCCTCAAACGACTCACCGAAACAAAGGGATAAGGGAGGGCTAGGCAAATGAGCTGCACGAACGTGCACAAAGCCAACCTCGGGTCACAACTTAGCATTTTTTTATATGGGCTTGTTCGCCGGACCCGCCCGAACTAGTTCACACGGATGCCCTCGCCCGACCTGCCTGAATGAGTTCACATGCACGCCCTCAAATGACTCACCAAAACGAAGGGACAAACGAGAGCCAAGCAAACGAGCTGCACGAACATGCACAAAGCCAACCTCGGGTCACAACTTAGCATTTTTTGATACAGGCTCGCTCACCCGGGTGCGCCCTCATCCGACCCGCCCGAACAAGTTCACACGCACGCTCTCAAATGACTCACCGGAACGAAGAGACAAGGGAGAGCAAGGCAAACGAGCTGCACAAACATGCACAAAACCAACCTCAGGTCACAACTTAGCATTGTTTGATATGGGCTCATTCGCCCAGGTGCGCCCTCACCCGACCCGCCCGAACGAGTTCACATAGATGCCCTCACCCGACCCGCCCGAATGAGTTAACATGCATGCCCTCGCCCGACCCGCCTGAACGAGTTCACATGCACGCCCTCAAACGACTCACCAAAACGAAGGGATAAGGGAAAGCCAGGAAAACGAGCTGCACGAATGTGCACAAAGCCAACCTCAGGTCACAACTTAGCATTTTTTGCTACGGGCTCGTTCACCCAGGCGCACCTTCGCCCAACCCACCCGAAGGAGCTCACACGCACGCCCTCAAATGACTCACCAAAATGAAGGGACAAGGGAGAGTCGGGAAAATGAGCTGCACGAACGTGCACAAAGCCAACTTTGGATCACAACTTAGCATTTTTTGATACGGGCTCGTTCGCCCGGGCGCGCCCTCGCCCGACCCGCCCGAACGAGTTCACACGGACGCCCTCGCCCGACCTGCCCGAACGAGCTCACACACACACCCTCAAACGACTCACCGAAACGAAGGGGCAAGGGAGAGCCAGGCAAACGAGCTGCACAAATGTGCACAAAGCCAACCTCGGGTCAAAACTTAGCATTTTTTGATACAGGCTCGTTTGCCCGAGCGCACCCTCACCCAACCCACCCGAACGAGTTCACATAGATGCCATCGCCCGGCCCACCCGAACGAGCTCACACGCACGTGTAAAACGACTCCCCGAAACGAAGGGACAAGGGAGAGTCGGGCAAACGAGCTGCACGAATGTGCACAAAGCCAACCTCGGGTCACAACTTAGCATTTTTTTATATAGGCTTGTTCGCTCGGGCGCGCCCTCGCCCGACCCGCCCGAACGAGTTCACACGGATGCCCTCGCCCAACTCGCCCGAACGAGTTCACATAGACGCCCTCGCCCGACCCGCCCGAACGAGTTCACACAGACGCCCTTGCCCGACCCACCCGAATGAGCTCACACACACGCCCTCAAATGACTCATCGAAATGAAGGGACAAGGGAGAGTCGAGAAAACGAGATGCACGAACATGCACAAAGCCAACCTCAGGTCACAACTTATCATTTTTTGATACAGGCTCGTTCCCCCGAGTGCACCCTTGCCGAACTTGCCCGAACGAGTTCACACGAACGCCCTAGCCCGACCTACCCGAACGAGCTCACACGCCCGCCCTCAAATGACTCACCGAAACGAAGGGACAAGGGAGAGTCAGGAAAATCATCTTCTTGAACGTGCACAAAGCCAACCTCGAGTCACAACTTAGCATTTTTTGATACGGGCGCGTTCGCCCGGGCGCGCCCTCGCCTGACCCGCTCGAACGAGTTCACACGGACGCCCTCGCCCGACCCACCTGAATGAGTTCACATGGCCGCCCTCGCCCATCCCGCTCGAACGAGCTCACATGCATGCCCTCAAATGACTCATCGAAACGAAGGGACAAGGGAGAGACGGGAAAACGAGATGTACAAACGTGCACAAAGCCAACCTTGGGTCACAACTTAGAATTTTTTAATATGGGCTCGTTCGCCCGGGCGTGCCCTCGCCCGAACGAGTTCACACGGACGCCCTCACCTGACCTGCCTGAATGAGCTCACAGGCACTCCCTCAAAGGACTCACCAAAACGAAGGGACAAGGGAGAGCCGAGCAAACGAGCTGCACAAATGTGGACAAATCCAACCTCGGGTCACAACTTAGCATTTTTTGATACAGGCTCATTTTCCTGGGCACACCCTCGCTCGACCTGCCTGAATGAGTTCACACGAATGCCCTCGCATGACCCACCCGAACGAGCTCACATGCATGCCCTCAAACGACTCACCAAAACAAAGGGACAAGGGCGAGCCGGGAAAACGAGCTGCACGAACGTGCACAAAGCCAACCTCAGGTCATAACTTAGCATTTTTTGATACGGGCTCGTTCACCCAGGTGCGCCCTCACCTGACCCGCCCGAACGAGTTCACACAGACACCCTCGCCTGACCCGCTCGAACGAGTTCACACGCACGCCCTCAAATGATTCACCGAAACGAAGGGACAAGGGAGATCTGGGAAAACAAGCTGCACAAATGTGCACAAATCCAACCTCGGGTCACAACTTAGCATTTTTTGATACGGGCTTGTTCACTCGGGCTTGCCCTCACCCGACCCACCCAAACGAGTTCACACGCACGCCCTCAAACGACTCACCAAAACGAAGGGACAAGAGAGAGCCGGGCAAATGAGCTGCACGAACGTGCACAAAGCCAACCTCGGGTCACAACTTAGCATTTTTTGATACGGGCTCATTCGCCCAGGCACGCCCTCGCCCGACCCGCCCGAACGAGTTCACACAGATGCCCTCACCCGACTCGCCCTGTAATGACCTGCAGTTCCTGGGCGCGCGTGCGGATGGTACGTGCATGGGGATGGACTGTGGGGCTGCGGTTCAGTTGAACAATATGAGAGCTCCTTGGTTATGCGATGGAGACATTATGTTATGCGCATGATATGAAGAATAGGGCGAGCATATATATGCATGATAGCGAGGTGACAAATGTTATGGAGGCCGACCAACAGTTGTGTGGAGCAGACGGTGCGTTTGGGTGACTTTTCGATGGAGAAGGGGCTTTGGGCGAGTCGGCTGGGCAGCCAAGACTACACCCTACACTTGGTATATATTGGATGAGTGTGGAGCTCATTCCATCATCTCACAATTGCTCAACATCATTCACTCATGTAGGAGAAGCGTAGAACTACAAGGTGGACGTACAAGAAAGGAAAGGCGGAGATTTGGAGGATGCGTCTGTTCTTGGGCAAGGCCGCATGGATTTAGGTGTTCTTCTTGGTTTTGGGTGAAGGTGTGGGCAAGAGCGCCCGGTGGTTGGGTGAGGGCATGCATGGGTGTGTGGTGCCCGACAGATGGTTGAGGCATGCACGGGTGTGGTGCCCGATTTGTACGAAGGTGCCCAACGGTGAAATGGAGGAGCGCTCGGTTTGTGCGACGACTTGGAATGAGTGTCTTGGTGACTCGATTGAGTGCCCGCCTGGTGTGAAAGTGTGCATGGTGACTTGGTGAAGTGTTGAGATTGTGAATGGAGGTGTGTCTCGGGTAGAGGTTCCATGTGTGGTGACTTGGAGGCGTGCCCGAGTTGGGAAAACAACACGATCGTGCGACAAGGTGAACGAAGGGTTGGTGAGTCATGCAACGACCGTGTAGAGGTGCCGATGAGCTGGGCAACCAAGTTTTCCAAAGTTGAAAAAATTGGATGAGTGTAAATTTGGGGTTTCCCAAGATTTAACTTGTACATTGTAAAAGTGAAGATTGTATAATATATTGATTCGGGCAGACTCATATTGCAGGGAGTTTCCCCTCCCTTTATATTGTTGTGCATTTCTCTTGTATAATGTTGTTGATAATGAATGTGTATGGGTATTCATTGGTATAAAGGAACACATTAATAATACTTGGTTGCGAAACACAAGCTAAGTAGGAAAAGTGGAATGTTAGGTGTAGTCTACAATCGTAAGTATTGGTGAAAAGAAAACGATTGGTAGTGCCACAACCTGCTATAAGCGGTTGAAAGACTACTGCAGGTGTAGGGGTGTGACACGCCCGAACGAGTTCACACGCATGCCCTTGCCCGACCCGCTCGAACAAGTTCACACGCACGCCCTTAAATGACTCACCGAAACGAAGGGACAAGGGAGAGCCGGGAAAACGAGCTACACAAATGTGCACAAAGCCAACCTTGGGTCACAACTTAGCATATTTTGATATGAGCTCATTTGCTCGGGTGTGCCCTCACCCGACCTGCCCAAACAACCCGCCCGAACGAGTTGACACAGACACCCTCAAACAACCCGCACGAACGAGTTTACATGGGCACCCAAATGACCGAAACGAAGGGACAAGGGAGAGCTGGGCAAATGAGCTACATGAACGTGCACAAAGCCAACCTCGGGTCACAACTTAGCATTTTTGATACAGGCTCGTTCGCCCAGGCGCGCCCTTGGCTGACCTGCCCGAATGAGTTCACACGGACGCCCTCGCCCGACCCAACCGAACGAGTTCACACGGATGCCCTCGCCTGACCCGCCCAAATGAGTTGAAACGGATGCCCTCAAACGACCCACCCAAACGAGTTTACATGGGCACCCGCATGACTGAAACGAAGGGACAAGGGAGAGCTAGGCAAACGAGCTGCATGAATGTGCATAAAGCCATCCTCAGGTCACAACTTAGCAATTTTGATACAGGCTATTTCGTCCGGGTGCATCGTTGCCTGAACAGCTCGAACGAGTTTACACAGACACCCTCGCCCGAACGACCCGCCCGAACGAGTTTACACGGACACCTTCGCCCGAATGACCTGCCCGAACGAGTTGACACGGACGCCCTCGCCTGACCCACCTGAACGAGTTGACACGGATGCCCTCTCCCGACCCGCCCGAACGAGTTGACACGGACGCCCTTGCTCGAACGAGTTTACAGGGGCGCCCATACTACCGAAACGAAGGGACAACAGATAGTAAGGAAAATGAGCTTCACAAACATGCACAAAGGCCACCCCGAGTCACAACTTAGCATTTTTAATACGGGCTTGTGTTCCTGGGCACGCCCTCACCTGACCCGCCCGAACGATTTTGCACGGATGCCCTCACCTGACCCGCCCGAACAAGTTGACACGAACGCCCTCGCCCAACCCACCCAAACGAGATTGCACGGACGCCCTCGCCCAAACGACCCACCCGAACTAGTTTCAACGGACGTGTTACACTGAAATTTGTCACCTTGACTATCTGCAGTCTATATGGCCTCATCAATAGCCACATTGTCCTCTTTGTCAAGCCCCATACCTCTGCTCTTCATGTCAAAACTTCAAAAAGAGAGAAAGTCACTTAAAAACATGTTTATCTCTGGGTACGCAGGTTCTCTCTACCTTGCCTGCGTGTACGCACTCCAAACACACCGTTCCTGCGTACTTGTACGCTCTGTAAGCCAAAGGTTGGGTGTGTACCCCTGTAAAGGTCAAAAGGCGCGAGTTTCATTTTTAAAAAGTTACTTGTGGTCACTTCTAGAGCCTTCTAGAAGAGTGTTTGACGTGTATTGAGCGCCTCCAGATGGTTCATGCATCCCTATGATAGAGGAGCTTATCCCATCAAGAGAGGAGCTACCCCATCCAAAAGAGGGAGTATCCCATTGATGTTGGAACTGAATAACCTCCTCTAGAATACTATAAATACAGGCATTGGGCCAAAGGAGGGAGAGGTTGAAAGCTGAACATTCTAAAGGGTAAATGCTGCTGGAATTAGGACTTCCATTTGTTGACTTGTGAGGAGAGATCACTATCCTTCCTTGTTGCCATAGTGGGAGTGGGTGAGCTTGTCAAAGTAGAGGAAATCTCTTGCTGGACCCTGGGAGGAGCTTGCACAACACCAAGGCTCAGGTTGTAATGGTTCCTTTTTTGTTTCCTTAATACAAATAAGTCCATTCTTCTCAATGATTTGTTGTTAATGAATTATTTCATGTACTCCTTGGTCTATGTGATGAATATGCTTTGTTTTATGATGAATATTCAGGTGTTATGTAATCGTTTGCTTTGTTAGTGTATGCAGGTCTTAAAGTGAAGGAGGAGCTCATCTGGATCAGCAAGGCTGGACTGCTACAACAAGCGTTGGACCTAAGGTAAGATCGGAAAACACTTGGATTTCTCATAGAATAATGTATGTTTAGAGAAGGATTGCTCTTGTTTGGTTTGTTTGTCACTAGAGAGTCTTAGACTCCTAGGGAGGTTAGGTTTGTCCGCAAAAATAACTCTTTCCGCATGACAGGAGCCCCAACGAGGAGTAGCAGGATTGATTGAGTGGGTAGAGACGGATACAGATGGAGAGGCAGAGAGAGCTACAATGCAAGAGTCCCAAGACAGTACAAAGCTAATAGGCTACAACAATGCAAGAGGCACAAGAGTGTTGCACCAGTGCAGGATGGCACAGAGAGGTGTGCAATGGTGCAAGATGCGGGGAGTTGTTGCAGCAACACAGAGGTCAGAGAGGGAGCACTTGTTAGTGGTAGAGGGCGCTTCAGCATTAGAGGGTGTTTCTAGCCCAACAATGAGGTCAGTTGGGAAATCAGTTACTTACTTCTCATTAAATGACTTGCAGTGCAGCAGTGGGCAGCACAATGCAACATGATGAGAGGAAGTGCAGTGTGGATGCAATGTTGGGAGACAAGACGAGCAGCAGCACTGATGCAACAGGAGGAATCAATGTGATTAATGTATTTATAGATCAAAGTGACAGAGGCTAGAGCAGTCAGATACTGAAGAGAATAGAGGTGCAGAGTTTTTAGTCGACAGAGGCAATAGCAGTTAGAGAATTTGATGACAGAGGCATCATTCTGACTCAGGATGGATATTTTTTGTTTCTGGAGTTGCTGGAGCAACAAAACTTGAGAGAAATTTTGCATGCAGAACATTCCAAAGGTTCAGGATCAGGTTTGTGTTGAATGCCTTTCTTGTTGAGAGGGAGTGTTGAAAATGGCAACAAGAAATGCTAAAAATAGCATTGATATAAATAACATTTCAGGATATACTCCAACTTTGTTGGAAATAGCAAAAAATAGAAATGCTAAAAATAACATTGATATAAATAGCATTTCGGGATAGATTCCAATTTTAATTAGTCCTTGAATTAAAATTAAAATTTAGTCTCAGAAGTTGTTTTAAAAATAATTAATTAATTTATCTTGACTTAATTAGTTGGAGAAAATCAAACATGAAGTCTATGTGAAGACATGCAACAATTATCCCTTTGATTGAGGAAGTTATCCATTAATTAAGGAGATTAGGATGAGTTTTACTTTAAGTTGTAAATAGTTAGCTCAGTTAACTCAGTTAAGTCCAATTAGATTAGTTCCAATAGTTTGTGGAACTAATTGTGAGTTCAGTCAGTTGATGCGTGTATGCATGCAAATAGTGTTCTCTAGATAACTGAATATTCTCTCATAAATAACTCATGCATGTCAGTTCAGAGAAAGACCCAGTTGAGATTAAAGGAAGGGACAAGGTACTATCAGTTGGATGAATTTTCCTATAAAGGAAACTCATCCATGTAGAAGGAATCATCTCCTTCAGGATTATGCAGTTATTTCAGAGGTCAGAGCAGTGTGTGAGGTGAGAATCACACAGGTTGCAGCTGGAGGACCCAGGAGAAACCACGCAAGGAAATAGGAGGCTTGGATGACTGAAGGAAGGCACATGTGTTGTTTATTCTGTCTATGGGCAGCAATGAGGGATTGTACTGAGAGCAGGATAGCTTTTGAGCTAGAGCTTTGTGTAATCCTGAGATATTTCCACTTGTATGATAATACAGATAGCGAGGTTTTTCATTGAGGCTTTCCCCAAAGTATTCTTCTTTGTTTCATGTGTGATTGAATCTTCTTCTCTATTATGTGTTCTGGTTGATCTTGCTCAAAATCGATTAAGCTTCCACAAGTTTGATTGTAGAAGTAGATTAAGTATTTTGCTTTAGTACATTGCATAATTAGTTTAATCTACAGTGAAATTTCTACATTCCACTTGTGTTATGGTATGAGGATGTGTTTTAGTAACAAGGATTACTCTCAACATTTATTATGAATCCAACTAATCTTTATGGGATACAAGGTACTTTGGTAGAGAAAGAATTATTGTGGGCTTAAAGACAAACAAAGGGGTGATGGATGAAATACTCATTAAGTGAGGTGCATACCTATACGAGATAACCCTTGCTATGATGGCATACCATTAAAGTGCTTCCATAGCTATGGAAATTTAGATACGAATTATGAATACTGGCATATCAGAGGAAGGTGTAGGTTAAGAAATGTTAACCAAAAGTGTTGGAGGTGGAACTAATGGAAATCCCTCTTAGTCCAAGAACACTAGAGGATACAATAGAGAAGAGGCCTAATGAATGTACTGTAGATATCCCATTAGAACAAAAGAACAACCTTCAAACATAGGTCATCACAAGGATTAGATCAAGTGGACATTACTGGTGACATCAAAGTATGCAAGTATCATATGTGTAAGTCATCATAGTTACCTTCCCCAAACAAAAGAAAATCCTCTACAAAAATATTTTTTGAATCTTGGGTCTAGAAGTAGACTCTAAAGGATCAGAATCCATTATTAAATTATAAAATATCCTGCATCTCAACCCTTATTCCTATAACTATAATTGAAATACCTTTAACATATTATAATGTATAAGTATGGACATATGCTTTCGTTAGATTGTGAACAGAGGCAAGGGTGATATCTTAATATTACACTCCCCAAGTATTCTCCAATATAACCTTATATCAGCATGTAAAGGAATCTTGACTTATTTGGGAAGGTTGCGATGGGGTTAGGGTTCCTTGATTAAAAAGGTCAAAACCCTAACCAAAGAGGGTTGAAGTCTTACATGTCCATGGTATTGAAAAAAGAATCCTTAGAGATCATATGTGTAAAACAACTATCATTAATAGGGGACCTTAGAAAAAATATCCCTTGTGAGGGTCTAAATTTATTTTTTGGCCCTAACTATTGAGGGTTGGACAACCCCTCAAAGAAATTGGCTATTAAGAGGAAAAATAATCAAGAACCATCCAAATTTTTGAGTGGGTGGGATATTAGTTATATTAGTGCTATTGGGAAATCTCATGGGAACATAACTGTATGGTAGATGTTCTCATATACCGTTACTAACTCCAGGGATTTTCCTACAAGTCAAGGGTTATCCCTTTTATCTTCAGATACGATGAAATAAATCTCTTATTATGAATATATATTATATCTATTGAAATACAATGTAGTAGTAGGAAAAGTTCCTTAGCTTAGAATGTATTTGAAATGGCTTTTTGGTGATAGAGGGATACCTAGACTTCATGTTAGGATATTGAAATATGGGGACCTAAATCTCAAATTATTTCTTTTCAAGTTAGTTTTTAAGAAAACTGGAGGAAATGCATTGGTTGGACATTGAACTGGTAATGTTGACTCCTGCATGAAGGATTAAGAGAACATGGCATGATAAAATTGCCAAAAATTACTTCTCCTTAGCTTATGAGGGTTCTATGGATGAAATTATTTGGGTAAAAAAATGTGTCACCTTGGCAGGGGAGTTTGTCCACAACCCAATTATACTAGAAGTAACCTCTGCTTGGGAAAAGCCAAGAACTCCCTTCAAACTAAATCTAGAATGGATAAAGATAGAGGATTTTGTAAACAAGATGTGACCTCAAGAGAATTTTCAATTTACACAATTTCAATAAATTCTAAAGGAGGAAAAGAATATAGTATCCAAATGGGAAAATGATAAATATTAGAAAGATGATAAGAATATTTTGGTTAATTGAATGAGGCTCAGAATATGGAGATGAAACTCTTGGAAGAAGAAAAAAATAGGAACATATTGTTATAGAAAGAGAAATAATGGAGGATTCAAAACAAGTCCATATGGCTACAAGTAGGTGGTGAAAGTACAAAGTTATTTTATAGATATAAAAACATTACGAAAAACATTAACTCTTTTTGGAAAATTAATAAAGGGAATGACATTTGAGAATCAAATTTTTAAGAATATTGTAGATGAAGGAGTCACTTATTTTCAAACCTTTTCTATAAGGACTCTTGGTCTAATATCACTGAAGTAATCAAGATTTCCAAAGCTAATATGAATTGGATCATTATATTTTTTTTCATCCATATTGACTCATTTCGAGTGGAAAAAGTGGAGGAATCAACTCACGAGACAATTTTTATTGGTGGGACCCAATTTGGCAAAACAGGGTCTGAAACATTCCCGAAGCATTTTGAGGCATCAAATGAATTTTTCTTTGGGGGTATTTTTTTTGTTGCTAAAATTTATATCCTTTTCATGCTATTATACACAAATAGACCTTTCCAATAGCGTAAGAATCATGTCAATCAGAGTTTGTATGCAAAAGTTATGCCACTCAGAAGTTGACCTTCCTATTTTCACACCTATAGTTTGGGAGGATGTCGCGCCAACCCCCATTATTCATGGAAAAGGGTATAGCCATGTGTTTATGATGTAAAAGACTCTAGAAGAGTCTATTTTGTAACTCTAGTTAAGAGTTGATGTAGTCAAACTTAACCACTAGTAGCTTATCGAGTTGTGTTATAACCAGGCCACAAGGAGGAAGAGGCATTCCATTCTTTCGAAAGCATTTTGTTCCATAGTTGAGCAAAGATAGCTAGGAGAGATAGAAGGTGGAGCACACAGAGATGATTTGTGCATTGTAGCATCCCACGGGCTACAGGCATTACTTCTTTGTACCTACAACCAGAGAAAGAGAGCGAAGCGACCTCACCTTCCAGTTGGATTTTCTCCCGAAAGGGTTTTCTCCCAAACATATCTTGTGTCTTATGTGTGTGTGAGTGATTTTAAATGGATCAAATTAGTAATGTTGTGTTAATTCCCATTCATAATAAAACCCAAGATGCTTATCATTTTGTTATCAAGTTCTTAAGTATTCAATAATTTTGCTTAATTAACTGATTCCCATGAGAGTTTCTTATGTAAATGTTATAAACAATTAACATAAAAATATATGTTGAACATCAGGAAAATAATAACAAAGAAAATCAAAATACAATAAACAATAAGAACATGATAAAGGAGTTCACCCCTCCTGGGATACGTCTCCTTGGTCCAACTTCCAGTGGCTTGGGCCTCTCTATTATGCTCACATTACAACAAAAGTGTGTTTTCAATACTCAAATGCCTCTTAAACTTGTCTCAATGAGTTCAGAATATTAAAAAATGGCTATCTAGCCTCTTTCTACATCTAATTTCGATAATAACTGAAGAATTTATGACTTCTCCAAGTTCTTCCACTAATGGTTCCACAAAATGCTCTAAAACCGACCAAAAACCCCATTTCTTCTCCAAAATCAACTAATAGAGAGAGGAATTCGCCATTCGGTGGGTTATATTCTGTCAACCTTATTGCAATCACAATCAGCAAGTGCTGTGGGCTATTAACACAACAAAACGTTGCAATGTTGTATTGTGGACCTGATGGGATAATTAACTGCAACATATAAAATTTCTGCATCCAGAACCTCTCGCTCATCGCAATCAGCAAAGTTCAACACGAAGGCACACTACGATAATATCAACGGTATTGTGGACCCTCTGGGGTGTTAAGCTATGTCATACAAAATTCCTGCATTCAAGGTGCTCATTGCATTCAGCAATCTGCTGCGGGGACATAACCAATGTGATATAACAGACCTGCCAAGACACTAAACTGCACCACATAAAATCCCATGTTCGACAGTCTATCACAATCCACACTTTATCAGTGATAACAAATAATAACAATGGATTTTGGTGCAATTTGAGGGGGCCGATTCTTAACCTGCGCCTTTTTTTTCCTGATATGCGATATGCGGGACCTAGTGGCAACCTACCACTTGGTGCTTCCCCATTCACTGGGACCCTTCCATGTCATCCAATCCTGCCACATAGGCATGGCAAACTTGAAATTTGACTTTCTTTATCGTCTGCATATGAACTTGGATTTAGTGTCGTTCACATTGTTGGATTCAGAATGACGAGCTCTTTAATCTAAAGCTGAGTTTGACAATGTTCTGACACTTTGATTTTTGAGCATAATTCTGAGCACCTAATCACTCCTCCCTACTGGAAGCCTTTTGGACTCCAAATATTTATATTCAATTATTGAACAGTTGAGGGTACTGTTCCCTCACCTTCCCCACTTCAATCCATTTGGCCTTTGATGGATGTGTACCTTTGAGACCCACCCAAAGATAATCAATACTTCATGTTTTAGTTGTCCTTGTCCTTCTGTCAAGTATAATGTCCTGTTGAAGCACATCAACGAATTCTGGAGAAAAGTCTTCAATAGATGGAATATGAACATTCTCTCCTTGATCTTCAATCGAATGAGGTTCATACAATCTCAATTTTTCAATATTAACAACGGAGCATATTTGCATATATGAAACCAAGTCAAGCTTGAAAGCATTACTACCAATCTTTTCTAGAATTTTAAACGAATATAATGAATTGGTTTTAGCTTTTTACCTTCACCTTGAAGCCTTTCCTTGCTAATGTATAGCTAAACTTCATCACCTACTTGAAACTGATGATCCACATGATGCTTATCATGCCTTTCCTTATACTTTCCTTGACTCTTTTCTAGTTGTTCTTGAACTATTTTGTGAATCAACTAAATTTTCTCAATGAATTTCTTTGCTCTGTCTATGCCACTATGTCCATCTACAGCTACATATTTCTCAAAGATGAAATCCAAAGGTGATTTAGGCAAATAACCAAGACATGCCTCAAAAGGCAAAGTTAGAGTAGAAAAGTGTTTTGCTCGGTTGTAAGCATGCTGAATATAATGCAATTGTTCATCCCACAACTTGGGATTTGTTGCAATATCCTCTTAGAAAATGAATAATTGTCATGTGAACCACTTTAGTTTGACCATTTGTTTTGGATGAAAGGTTGTACTTTTCTTCAACTTCTTGTCCATCAAGTTCCATAAACTTGACCAAAAATTCCCAACAAATCAAGAATCATGATCACTTACAATAGAAGTAGGAAATCCAAAATGAACCCATACATTTTGAAAGAAAAGTTGAGTTATTTGTTCATCTGTAATTTTCTTTTTATAAGGAATTAATATGCACATATTGTTGAACCTATCCACAACTACATACAAATAATCATGACTTTTCCTTGATAAAGGAAGACCTCCTACAAAATCCATAGAAACACTTTCCCATGGTCGTGAAGGCACTGGAAGTGGTGTGTACAATCCTACTTTCCTATTACTAGGCTTACTGACTACACACAATGGACAACCTTTGATAAAACGTGACACACTTTCAAGCATACGAGGCCAATAAAAATACCTCTAAAGATTTGCCACTATTTTACTTACACCAAAATGTCTAGCAATAAGAGAAGTGTGCACTTCCCTTGTGACATTTATTCTCTCTCCCTGTGGAACACAAAGTTTTCCCAAATGATACAACAAATTATCATGTACATGGTAGTCTAATTCCTTAGCTTCGTGGCCTTGACTCAAGTTTAAATATACCTCTTGAAAGTCAGCATCCTGTGCGTATTGTTCAACATAACTTTCAGGCATAATAGAATGATTCTTGAGTAAAATGGCTACATTAATAGCTGGTCTAGAAAGCATATCAGCAACTTTGTTATAAAAATACCTTTCTTGTACCTAATTACCAAGTGGAATTTATGTAAAAGTTGCATCCAACAAAATTGCCTTGACTGCTGCAATTTATTTTGAGATTGCAGATATTGCAGACGCTGATGATCGGTGTGAATAATTGTTTCTTTTCCCATCAGGTAATGCTTCCATTTCTTCACAGTTTGTACCAATGCATAAAGCTCTTTATCATATGTAGGATAGTTAATAACAACACCATTAAAAATCTCACAATGAAATGAAATGGGCCTACCATGTTGTAAAAGAGATGCGCCCATGGCGTAGTCACTTGCATCTGTTTCTATTCCAAATGGTTGTTTCAAATCCAACAATGCTAAAACTGGGGCTAAACTGATATTTTGTTTTAAAGCATCAAATGCTTTTCACTGTTTGCTTCCCCACCAGCAGACAACCTTCATGCTAGTCAAAGCATGTAGTCGAGCTACTATGGAGGAGAAGTTAGCAATAAACTTCCTCTAGTACTGCGCTGCTCCTAGAAAACTCCTTACTTCTATGATTGATTTGGGTATTGGCCAATTCACAATGACCAAAAATTTAGAGGGGTCAATTGTCAGCTTACCTCCTCCAACTATGTGGACCAAATACACTAAGGAAATTTTCCTGAATTCACTTTTAGACATATTTAGAAATATCTGTTCTTTTGTCATGATATCCAAAACTTTCCTCACATGCTTGACATTCTCTTCTCATGATTGGTTGAATATCAAAATATCATCTAAATATACAATTACAAACTCATCAAGAAATGATCTTAAAACATCATTCATAACTCTCATGAATGTAGCTGGAGCATTGCAAAGACCGAAAGGCATAACCAACTAGTCAAACAATCCCTATTTGGTTTTAAAATAAGTCTTCAAAATATCCTCCTCAACTAGTTTTACTTGATGATATACACTTCTCAAGTGTAATTTAGTGAAATATTTTGCATTTTTCAACTGATCTAGAAAATCATTTATTCTGGGAAGTGGGTATCGATTCTTTATTGTAATCTTATTCAAATCTCGATAATCTACACACATGCACTAGGTTCCATCTTTTTTTTTCTACCAATACAATTGGTGAAACACATGGCAAAGTCGAGGGATGAATTACACCTTTATCCAACAATTCCTGGACTTTTTTTTTTTTAATTTCTAAACTTTCCAGAATTGACATTCGATACATATGGATGTTTGGGAGTGGACAGTCCTGCTATAGCTGAATTTTGTGTTGAATTCCTCTTTTTGGTGGCAATCCTTTCGGTTCTTGAAACATGTCTCCATATTGATTGACCACATCAACCAATTTAGCTTTTAGCTTCACATCACAGCATGCAAAGGATTCCTACTCTGAGTCATTCTTCTGCTTGATCATAAGGAGCACAAGACTCTTGTTGGAATTGACTAGTTGTTTCATTTCCCCTGCGCTTGCTAAAAACAAACTAAGCTTTCTGCGATGGGCTATCACAATATAATCCACACCATATTTGAACAAATGATATTTTTTCTCAAATATATGGAAAATGAATTTCCTATCATAGAGATACGGGCTTCCCAACATAATCCCAAAAATATCCAATGGCACAATGTCTAATTCGACTTCATCAATGAAATTGGTAGTGATTGTAAACCTGAAAGCGCATTTCTGTGTGACTTGTAAATTGGCATCCTTGGTTATCCAACCCAACGGATATGGTTTATGATGAGGCACGGTTTCCAGATTCAACTTCTTGACCAAGTCTGTAGAAATTGAATTTGCTTGAGATCCACTGTCAAACAACATATCAATCTTGGTGTGTTTGGAAATAACTCAGATATGGAAAAAATCAATTTTTTTCCTCATTCGAAGTGTTATTGGAGTTATTTTTTTCGCAAGTGCTTGCCATGGCTTCCTCTTTGCTTTCTTTTGCCACGAATTTTCCCTTAGTGACTGTGGCTGCAATCTTGGTTTCATCTCCTGAGTCAGATTCCAACTCTTGTTTTGCGACAACATTTGTCCTTTGTTTCCCTTTATTGTTAAATTTCTTCGGTCTTAATTCTGGATGAAGCTTCCAGCAATGCGCTTCATCATGGCCCTCTTTGGAACAATTCTTGCACATAGGTTTCTCCCCTTATTTCTTAACAGAAGCATTTTTCTTCTACTTTCTTTTAAATTTCTTCCCTTTTTCACCACTATGAAATGGCTTCTTCTTACCTTCTTCTTGTACATTTTTCCCTATTTCTTCTATGTGTGTAGCTTAAACACAGACCTCATCAAGATTCATGGGACTAAACATAAGAATGGTATGTCGAATATAGCTATGCAATCCTCCTATGTATTTCAACAAAGTATCTTGTGACTGTAAGTATACTCCTAGCGTAAGGGCTCTTTTCCTAAACTCTTGAGTATACTCTTGCACATTTTAACCTTTTAATTGTTTGAAATTTTGCCAATTCATGATAACTTTTTTCATATGTGCTAAAGGGTAGAACTTAATTTTTATAGTAGCAACGAAATCATTCCAAGAAATAGAGATCTTACCATGTTTTTTAATCTCGTCTTGAGTCCTTGATTCCCACCATACAAGTGATGCACCCTCCATTCTCAATGAATCCAACTGAATTTTGATATCATCCTCTTGAAGGTTCTGAATTCTACAATACACCTCCAACTGACGAATCCAATTATCTAGCTTCTATGCATTCACTCCACCATTGTACATAGGAAACTCGAGTTTAACATTAAGATTTAGAAAATGTGATTTACCAGTTCCTTTCAAAGAATTATGATGAGTATCAGTAGCGATGGTATTAGTGGAAGAGGGTGAAGATGCTTTCAAAGAAGAAGATGAAGAAGATGGTGGAGATGGTGGAGGTTTTCCTCCATTCCTGTTACCTCCTCCTAAAGAGCCTTCTTCATTGGGAGGCTTGGAACTTTCTCCTTGAAACTTGCTATTCCTCTCTTCATAGAGGACCTTAACCATCTTTGTCATATCAAAGAAATCCTTTCTAAAGGTCTTCTCATCTTCTGTCATGATAGGTTCTCCTTCATGAGACATGATCTCTGGAGACTCAACTGCAACTTCTGCAACTTGAGGATGTACTGGTGTAGAACACTTTGGCAAAATTTCTCTTCTTCCCCTTGATCCAACTATAGGGCTTTCAACTAGCTTTTCTTCTCCTCTTTTGAGTTTTAAGCTTGTAAGCATGACATAAAATTGCAAACAATTAAATCCTTCTTTCACAAAACAAATCTAGTAAGCAAAAACCAGTCCTCTGATACCAACTTGATTTGAAATGGAGAAGATTAGTAATTTTGTGCTAATTACCCATTCAAAATAAAACCCAAGATCATTATCATTTGCTTATCAAGTTCTTAAGGGTTCAATACTTTTTCTTAATTAAATGATTCCCATGAGATTTTCTTATGTGAATGTTATAAACAATTTAATATAAAAATATATGTCAAACAACAACAAAATAATAGTAAAGAACATAAAAATACAAAACACAACAAGCACATGATAAAGGAGTTTGCCCCTCCTGGGCTATGTCTCCTTGGTCCAACTTCCAATGGCTTGGGCCTCTATATTATGCTTAAATTACAACAAAAATGTGTTTTAATACTCAAATGCCTATGAAACCTGTCTCAATGAGTTCAAAATACTCAAAAATGGCTATCTAGCCTCTTTTTGCCTCCAATTTGGATAAGAATTGAAGAACTTATGATTTATCCCAGTTCTTCCACTATTTGTTCCACAAAATTCTCTAAAACTGGCCAAAAATGCCATTTCCGCTCCAAAATCCGCTAATAGAGTGGGGAATTCACCATTCAGCGGGCTATATATTGTCATCCTTATCGCAATTGCAATCGACATGTGTTATGGGATCTTAACACAACAAAACGTTGTGATGTGTATTGCGAACTCAACAGGATCATTAACTACAACATATAAAATTCCGGCGTTCGGAACCTCCCGCTTATCGCAATCGATGAAGTTCAACACAACGACACACTACAACAATATCAACGGTGTTGCGGACCCGCCAACTGTGTCATATAAAATTCCCACATCCGGGGTGCTCATTGCAATCAGGAATCTGCTAGGGGACATAACCAATGTGATATGACATACCCACTGAGACACTAAAATCCAACACATAAAATCCGTGTCTGACAGTCTATCGCAATCAACACTTTATCAGTGGTAACAAATAATAACAACGGGGTTTTGGTGCGATTTTAGAGGGCCGATTCTTAACGTATGCCTTTCTTTTTCCCGATATGCGATATGTAGGACCAAGTGACAACCTGCCACTTGGCACCTCCCCATTTGCTGGGACCCTTACCATGTCATCCAATCCTGCCACACTGACAAGTCAAACTTGAACTTTGACCTGCTCTATCTTCTGCATACGAACTCGAATTTGAGTGTCATTCACACCATTAGATTCAGAATGACAAGCTCTTCAATATGAAGCTGATTTTGATAAGAATTTGACACTTTTAATTTTTAGCATAATTCTGAGCACCTAATCAATGAGCTTATTCTATCATTCTCTACTTTTCTGCTTAATTTCCTTTTACATGCATGCACTAATTACAGTAAAATCCATAGATCTAGAAATTAAGTAAAACAGTGATAGTGTAGAATCTCATATTTTTAATATAATATTATCATATCTATTGTGGTGAAATGTCCAGTGGAATATCCATGGAAGTTTACGGATCAAAATCAATCCCAAACCTTGTCAATCACAAGGAGAACCTAGAACTAATGAAAGAAGTAGGGAAATAAGAACTACAACAAACTTTACAAATCTTTCAAAGGGATAAAAGTCTAGGGACATATGGCCTCCCTATTGATTTCATATTAAGACACTAGGAATTCATTGAAGAAGATTTATAAATGGTAAAAAAACTAGTAAAATGATAGGAGCCTTTAAGACAACTTGTATAGCTCTAATTCTGAAAGAGGATAATTTGACATCATTTGAAAATTTATGCCAATATTCTTATGCATGTGTTAACAAATTTATGTCAATTTATTGTTAGAAGACTTAGAAGAGTATAATAAATAATAATGAAAAACATCTAGAGAGAAGTTTGTGCTTTTAGAGGGAAGATAAATCGATGAGGCAGTTATGATAGCACATGAAATCTTACATTGTATTAAGATCAAAGTCAAATATAACTGGTAATGAAAGTATACCTCTCCAAAGTTTATGATAGGGTAAGTTGGATTTGCCTAAGATTGATCCTTATTTATCTAAGTTTTTTCATCCTTTTGTTTTTTGGGTGATGTGTTACATTACCTATGTGTCCTTTTCCATATTAATCAATAGGGTTGTATCCCCCTTCTATGTCATATTTATTCCCTTACTAGGAGATTGACCTAGATCGTCATTTAAAGCGTTTGTGATTCCACATAAAACCTAACCTACTTAAAAAAGGTGACTGGAAATGGTTTATTGCCCTTGTGGAAAAGGAACTAAACACGTAGTGAAATCAATGGCTCTCAAAAGGGTATACTAGTACTTGTTAAGTTATTACTGGAAGCAATTTACTAGTATATTAGATTTCACTAACTTAGGTTTCAAAGGTGTGTTGTAGATAAATATGAAACTATGCTACAAACGTTTCTATTCAAGAGAACAAAAAATGAATGGACTAGTATTGGATATGTGGAAAAAATGGTTGTTCAAAAAACTAGTGGAGGATAGGGTCTAGAAAATCCTTTTCTCTTCTCCAAAATTCTAGCCACATAAAATGTATGGAGGCTATGATAAGAAAATGGTTTTCGGTCCAAGTAATTAGAGAAACATATATTACCGTAGCTATAGTAGAGGATTGTATAACAAACCCAGAAAAAAATACCTAATGCCTCAATCATTTGGAGAGCTTTGAATTTATTGTTTCATTTGTAGTCAATTGGTTGAATTAGAAGGTAGGAAAAATTGACAAAGTTCAAATTGGAATTGACCCTTGGATATGTGGTAAGGAACTACACACATTACCTCCCTAATTGATTAAATAACTTAGAAGGAATGGCATTTATACTTTGAGATAGATTGTTAACTAATAGAGGTCTATAAACTAGTAACAACAATGCCTCGCATGGGAGGAGTTGGGTTTGAGAATATTTTTCCCAGATTGGAAATATAGGGTTTAAATATAGAAATAAATATGAGATATGATGACAAATATTATGTCCTTATCCTTTGGACATTATGTTCTAGCTACCCTAAGAATAGTTTTTAAGAAAGAATTGGCGGGGTGGGGGCAGGGAGGGGTGGTGGGGGGGGGGGGGGAATGTTTGGTGGTGGAGAACCATTTAGAAATTAAGGTTTCATTACAAAAATAAAATTTTCATGTGGCTATTATTAAAGAATAAGTTTTCTACATGGGATTTGCTTTAGAAAATAAAATTATCTGCTTAGGTTGGTACAACCTTTGCAAACAAATAACGAAGCCATAAAACATCTAATTATGACCTATCCATTTACAAAATAAATTTGGAAATAAGTAGAAAGCATGGTAGGGATAAAAGGTATTGGGTAACACAAATAAGATAAATCCCTCCACCCAAACATAGCTCAAGGGTATGGCTCACTAGGAATATGAAGTTCCTGATGGAAAGGGGAATCTCCCTCTCAAATGTGTAGTCCAAAATCTAAATAGCTTAAATGCTTATCCACAAGTAGAATAACATAAAGACATAACCTAAAAGAAGAGATAATAAATAAGACTATGCCTTAGATAAACTTTAATGATTCCTCTCAAGAAAATCTTACCAATGAGATGCCTAAGGAATATTATATCTTTCTTTTAATTATGATATATCCTTCAGAGACAATATTGGTTAGGAATTTAACTTTTGTGAATAGATGGAAATCAAATTAATTCTTTAACTAGCCTAAGAGCTTGGGGTTTCTTAGATCAAAGATTTTGTGACTCATTTTTTTATCATCAAATAGATAAAAATGGAAGCTTCAATAAAAAATTTCATTTTACAGCCTCTATATGAAGATATACAAAGTTAGACAACAACTTTATTTCACATCTCACAATCTCACATATATAGGGACATGAATAACATAGTGAATGGCCTTTCAATTGTTGGATTGGGACTGTAGCATAGTACTTGGAATATATCCATCCTATAATATATTCACACAACTAATTTTACTCGTGAACCTTAGATAAAGGACTGTTTACAACTTATACGTTCTAAATGGTGTAACTATTTATGCAATTCTTTAAGATAAGGAACAAATCTATCTTTGATGTTATAGTTTTTTGATATTTTAAATAAAGGAAAGTATGAATGTCATTATTATTTAATTGGTTTATGAGTACCATTTTAAATGCATGGATGTGTATGACTATGTAATTTTGTTTTTATAAAAAAAAATTATGGATTTTTTTTTCCTTATGAAGAAAATATTGGCCAATGCAACCCCTGAATCAAAATGGGAATTGGTGTTTGATAGAAGTTTCACTATGAAGATAAGTTGATATCAAACAGAAAGAGTGAATATTAAAAAAATAATTGAAAGAAGCATTCCACACCATCCCCTCGTGAAAATGATACACTACATGAACATAAAAGATGGAAATGGATGTCACAAGTGATGGAAAAAGAAAAAAGTGTGAGTTAAAGGTGGTGGGGATGCTAAGTAACCCAAGAAAGAAATGCTATAAAATATCTATATCCAAGGCTTAAAAAATTAGGATGTGCATACTCATAGAAACAATTGCATAGTGTCACACTATGTGTGTGTGAGAAAGAGAAAGAAAGGAATATACAATCTTTCATCTTCGAGGGGCTCTTAGACAACAAGGCTTGAAGCCATTACAAGGATATACCCATTATAAGCTCAAACATGTTACATGTAGGAATTGAATATGGGTTGGGAGGATAACAACATTTATCCTAACCACCCAAGCTACATTTTTTTTATTTTTTATTTTTTTATTTTTTTTTTATTTTTTATTTTTTTATTTTTTTTTATTTTATTTTATTTATTTATTTTATTATTATTATTTATATATATATATATATATATATATATATATATAATATATATATTATATATATATATATATATATATATATATATAATATATATATAATATATATATAATATAATATAATACATATATATACATATACATATACATATACATATAATTTTATTTTATTTTATTTTATTTTTTATTTTTTTATTTCTCTGAAGAAAAAATTGTAATTTTATTCAACCTTTAAACCAGGAACAAAATTACATTCTATAGATTCCATAAGGCATTCAATCATGTCAACCTTTTAGTTGATGCAAAATAAGAAAAATGACAAAAATTACATAAATTTGTTGGGAACTAAGTGTGATAATAATCACTAAACTTCCCCTTTTTTCCTTTCTTTCTCTAATATTTTTTCCAAACCCCATGGTTGGGATCAACTATTACTATTGCCAATTGATTTCTAGTTACCTATAGAGGGATCTATTTATATGAAAAACTCTCAGATACATGGGTTCTCTTTATACCCCTTGGTACCTTTTCAATGAGTTTTTCCTCTTTTTGTTGCTTTGATGCTTTGATTTCTACTTATTCTATACCCTTTTGGCTATGAGTCACAATTCTTAACTAATCCCTAACTCCTTTGTCTATGCGGTTTCCATGTGGTGCCTGATCATCCATATTTGGATTATTTTCTATGGTCTTTTCTTCTTTATCCTAAAAAATGTTAAGTTCCTTCCATCCATTTGGCTTATGACCCTGCCTCTTTTTCTTTTTTGGAATCTTTCTTTCTTGTGGGCATGAGTTCTGCAAATTTCCTATTTGAAAGCAATTTTGACATCTAAATGTCATATTATCATAATCTAAAACCCGGGTCCACAAAAAATTTCGTGTTTTAGATGGATATGATTAGGTAAAACTTTGCTAAGATCTATCTCCACACAAATCCTGGCATATATATACCTTTTTCTACTATGTCAAAGTCTATTCTTTGGAATTTTCCAAGAGTATTTCTAATATCTTCAAGGACCTGTTGGTGCTAAAAAGGGATGGGGAGATTTTATAATCTCACCTTGACTGACATTGTAGCGACCACCATACTTGTAGCATCAAATTATGGAAACCATGGGGTGTAAAAGGCCTAGCTCTACCCCAAAACTATGGCTCATCATTTAGGACTTGCTCCATGTCTTTTCATGTGTCAAATTGAACTATGAAAAACCCTTGGAGCATAAATGGATATTATAGTTGGTTATCCAAGAATATACCCATTGATATAAATCTTCGTATCTCAGCCAAAATCCATTAAATCTGCATATTAATGCTTAGATTATAGAAAAGAAAAAAATGATTTTAGCTGTGGGGGTTCAACATCCATAGCTGGTGTTTTTTCTGCTTGATTGACTATATAAGGTCCTGTCATATTTTGGCTCTCATCAACAAGAGTAAAAACCTTCCCTTTCATTGCATTCTTAAATGAGGCTACTCTATTGGGCTTTTGGATACCTGAAGCTCCACACCTCAACCTCATATTTAATATCCTGCTGGTGTTCCTTTCAATGCCATAATATTTTATCTAAAAGGAATCTTGTAAAATTTTCTCTTCATATAATATACATTGAAAAATTGTATGGATACCCGATTTGTTCTTAATGCTTTTGTTCATGTTTCCCACCCAATATGAACCCTGGATCCAAAAAATAGATGTCTTCCCATTGATATTTCTTAGGAAAATTTGTAATATTTCCTCCACTACCCTTCTATGGAATGGATCCAGGAGGAAAGGGTTTCAATTTTTACATTGGAGGGATGGAACTCGTGATACACATAAAGAGAAAACATATGTAACCTAGTGTGCAAACCAATTCCACCACCACTCTCTCAGTTATTTCAACCATCTACCTCTAATTATGATTTTAAAAGGAACCCACAAACATAGTTGCATAAAAATGGATTCTTGGCTCTTGCAAATAGTCACCACCAAGCAAGTCCATTGCAGTAGTGAGAGATTTGTCATCGTTTGACTCCAAGAAGATGGCAGGTCTATGATCAAGATCTAGGTATTTTGATTTCCTTCCGTAATCAACATCATCACATACATCCTTTGGCCTATGCCTTGAGTAAAACTCAAGTTTTCATATTCGAGCCAACGCCATCCTGCAATATGTATCCCTCTGACTAGATCTATGGTGGTGCATAGAAGAAACCTGATGCAGATCAAAACCCTAACATAATCCATTCTCTCATCTCATACTCGTCCCCATAATAATATTATTTCATGACTCGAGCTACATCTAATTGATGACACTCTAAGAATATATCTATGAGTGGCCTCAAATTCATTACTTGAATGACATGTCCAACGATATAGAAAGAGATGCACCAAAAATAAAGGCATCAACGATAACAATTCTCAATATGGGTCTCAGCAAACAGAGGCATGAGAGATACCCATGTACAAGTAAAGAGTCAACACATATTTATCCTAGAATAGAATATATGCGTAAATGAACTTGGAAGGTTAGTGAAGTTCCACAATGTGGCTAATAGACAATTTCTCAAAGATGACAATTTATTGGAATCAAGGTGTCATTTGATGAAAAAATGTTGCATATCAACAAATGACTTTAATGACGTGTTGAAAGTTAAAAAAACTATAAGAAATGTTGACAACAACTGTGTTTCAAGCAACAAGTGGCGCTCACAAAAAAAGAAAGAGAAAGTGCTTCCAAAAATAGAGGAAAACACCATGGTGTTTATTAATAACTCTCTAAGACAATATGTGTCTAGTTAGGGAAAATGAAAGGATCTATAAGAGGCAAACACATGTTATATCCAAATATTTGTTGGGAAGAGAATGGAATGCTATTTTCTACTCCTTAAATGACATGAAGAAATCATTAAGGGAAAGTTTTAGGTTTAAAAACGGTCTCCTAAGGAAAATAATAATATAATAGTTAAAATAATGAAGTAAGAATTGCTATTAAGAAAATTAATTATATTTTCAGCTTATCTCAATTTTTTACTTAAATTTCAAGTGTAGGCAATCATTGAATGTTGAATTAAATTTTATATCCAATGAGTGGCCACTTTGCATACTTTTGATAGACCCATAGTGATATACACTACAAATACATGAAAATATATGTTTCTTGGATAGAAACGCAAATTTTTCATGTATTTCTAGTTTATCTCATTGGGGATCTATCAAAAGTATACAACGTGGGTTATCTCTGATTGTGGATCTATCCAAAGTATACATCATGGGTACTCATTGGATGCAAAATTTAATTCCATATCCATTAATTTCTTATACTTGAAAGTAAATCTATAAGGATATAAGTCAAAAATATTATTAAAATGTTATTTACCGCAAAATAATGTTTACCTCTATGGTTGACAACATCATCTTGAATCCTATTGATTCTTTTAAATTTGATTTCAATAATGATTTTTTTTAGATTCATTTTTTACTTCAAAATTTTCCTAATATAAAAACTCTAAAAATGAATTGACAAAAACACTATCAATAATATACGAGATATAATAAATAGCAAAGAAATATATACAAAAGAATATCCCAAATACAAACTCCATAGCTACATATGAGAGTCTACAACCATTTTAAATCTCCATTATTCTACACAAAACATTAAATATTAATCTCAACTCTCCTATTACATGAGTTTAGTGGTCAAAACATATAAATACATGTATAATTGGTCAAAAGCGAAAGGTCCCAACTCTCCTATTATGAGTGAATCGTCACAACATAGCAATACACATATAAGTAGCTAAAAGAGGATCAATTTGTCTTTGGGTTGTGATGTCCCAACAAAATTAACTTTCACAAAATTGAATCTCATATTATTATATTTGTTTGTGCGCTAAATTGAAAGCTCTACAAGAAGGTTGTGGTTTTGAGGAGAGGTATAACACTTCATAGACAAGTGCCAAAAAAATTCCAACAATCATCAAAACAAAAAGGATAATCAATATGTGTTTACAAAAATCAACTACAAGACTTGAAACTCTCAAATATAAGGGAGGTAAACACTAACAATTCTTTCTACAAAACCCTTTGTGTATCTCAAAAATCCCTAATGTAAAGATTCCTTCTAGTGTCTCCACTATGAAGCAAATGACTTGCAATCTCAAGATCAACCAAAAAATTAGTGCCCAAATCAAATTTTATAGGTTCTAATAATATAGATCACACCAAAACAAGCCATAATTTGAGGGTGAATTATCAAATTTGAGGCTACATAACCCACAAGGCCACCATAGTCTCTAAGAGAGTACCTTTTGTGATTTTAAAAGGGTTTCTCAAACATGGTGATGAAACACCATAAATATAAATACCATTGAAGATCAGAGGAACATAAAATGTGAAAGGTGCAACTCTAATTTGATTTAAGGAAAATCTAAATACTATACCAAAGTGAGATTCCCAAAACAAATCGATGATACCATTTCCCTACCATGGAATAGTGCCATGAACATGGAGAAGCTATGGTAGGCCACCTATGTGGCAAAGGAACCATGAGTAGGAGGGAGACCATAATATAAAAAATAATAAGGATGCACATAGATCTTAACTTCGATCTGCAACAAAAATAAGTTTGGAACGTGTGAATACACTAGGAAAAAAAACTTCTCGTGATTATCAAATCTCGTGAAGACTCGGGCTTAGGGAAATTGTCTTAGAGGCTAGACACTTGGCATGACTTTAAAGACGATGACGGAAGATCCAAATAAACAGTACCATGGTTGAGGTGGTAACTAGAGCCTGAGGCAATTGATCCTGTAATAGTCGATTGATTACGTAAGAGGGCCACCCTGAAGTAAAGGGAACCGTAGCCACTGGGTCACCACACTTGTAAAACCAATTGATTGCACAATTATCATTGTTGAATGGCATGCAACACTCGCCTTTGGTGAGAATTTTTTACAATGGTGAACTTAGTCCCAATCTAATTAGTGGCCATATAAAGAGACAAGTTCCTCTCTAATGTTACAAAATCTATTAGAGAGGCATAACTCATGTTAAATATAATTCTGTGTGAGAGGAATGTTTGGAGATGAATTCAAATCACCCATGAATCCACAAATGGCATAATCAAAGCAACATATATCAATCTAAAAATTGCTAAGATATTCTTTCTATGTTAGTGAGGCATGATAGATGTGTGAGATAAGGCATGTTCTAACAAGATTTGTATGCCCACATATCTATAGAGGGATTTAGTGCAGAGATATCTATAATATGTTTTCCAAAATTGATATACTTCCGAATATGGAACAATTTTTACAAAACAATTTGCAATATGTCCACAACAAATCAAACAAAGCCACAAGTGATCAAATAAGGAACCATAATTCCAATACTAGGTTGTAAAGCAAGAAAATACATGATTATGCTTTCACACCAAAAAGTAGGCCAGTTCCCACTCTCATAATATATATAAAAATTTTGGTGTAACCTATATCTTAAATGAGCTTAGACTCCATAAAAAAAATAATAAAGCAAGATTAAAGCTTCAATGGAGGGGATTCCTCCCCACTCTGGATTTTGATATAGTAGCCTTCCATGCCCTACACTCCTAACTCAGCAAAATTTCTAATCCCTTTCTTTCTATATTTATGAAAAAATTGGATCAAATTCTTGATGCTCCATTACCTCCTTGATCTTGGAATATGACTCTCTCAACGGCTTAGAAATAGCTAATTAACTAACTTCAAAGGAATGTGGCCTTTTCCAAGAGCTATGGCCATCTAGGCTCTAAAGAAATGATAAGTTTTAATAAAAGGGAAATTAACCCATTCTTTTTGCAGTTAAGGGGTTCATGTATTTTACTTTGAATTGATGGAAGATAGACACATCATCTTAGAAACTCTTGGGAACGGGTCCCCTGGGGGTCAATTTTGGGGTTAAAAACCCAAGTTTTTTGGCAGAAGGCCCTAAGTTTGTGTAAATAAATTTAAAGTCTCCGCATTTTGTGGTCACGGAGCATGAAGATATCAAGAGTCAAAAAAGGTTTTCCACCCTTAGTCTAGATAGGTTGTGTCGGTTTTAGAGATCCACCCTTGGTCCATAGACCATGTGATTTTATAAAAAGGAGGTCTTAGAGGAGTCTAAGGGAAGTAATCAATGAAGTAGAAGTTCTTGATGAGTCTGCAAAGAGCTAAGAGTGAGAGTCTTAACGTACGAAGAGGCTTTGCATCTGAGTGCATAGAGGCCTAGGGTAGAAGTCTGCAGTTGAGTGCATGGACCCCTACAGCTGTGTGCGTAGGGCAGATAGAGTCTATATTGAAAACCTGAATCATCAATAAAGAGAAGTATTCTGAAATTACTATGTATTTTTCCTCTATGGATCGCATATGATTATGTTATGTTAAGTTCTGGGTTTATGTTATAATGCTAATTTGACGCGCGAATATATCTATTTCTATATGTTATTTGAATGCAAGTAATAATATATGTTTACGCGAAGACAATCTTAATTGTATGATAAAGTTGGTGAAACATGAGATAATTTGGGAAATTATACAGTAGCATATTTACAAAGGCGCGTAAGGGCCTGAATCATTATTTAGGGTTGTGCAAAGGACGATCGTCTACCTTCCCGAGGGTTCTAAGAGACAGAATAGAAAGTACATCAATAAGCCCTAAGGGCTTATCGATCTGCGCAAAGGAAGGGTTTAAGGTATAAAGTCGACATCACAACCATCTTAGGGTGCGAAAACTTGGTTCCTGCATCTCCCCATACTGCTTCGGGTGAGACTTCAATCCACACTCCACGGACTGATGCCGAAAGGGCTGGTAGTGTAGGGATTTTCTTGGCTGACTAACGCTGAACCTGGGTTAGGGCCCATTAAGCCAACAAATGGTTCCATTAATGGGACTGAGATCTTCATAATGAGATGTGTGATGTCGCATCATTGGAATCCAACTAAGAAAGAGATCGAAGACTAGTTGGATAGAAAGATCCATGAATTCACGGTGTAAGAGAATAGGAATCTACGATTGACAAAAGAACAGTGGTTGGACAGATATCTGTACACAGAAATACATGAAATCTTCTTATGTTCCTTCCCGATTGAATTATATGAGTGGATCGTGAATTTGGCAGACAACCAAGGGAGGTGGAGGCTTGAAGGTCCGATTGTTTGGACACCGGAGATAGTGTGGAGATTGGAAGCCTCTGAAGATAAGATCATGCACGCAATCGACCTTTGGCTCGACCGCATCATAGGAGGGTTTGTGACAGAGTTGGCAGTTGATACTTCTGTCAGTTACAACGAAGCAGAGCGCCGCTTCTTCAAAGGACCACGAGTTAAGTATTTGAAATCACTAAATACTTGGATTAAGATGCTCTTGTGTGAAAAGTGGGTCATGCAGTTACCTTGATGTTTGGAGCTACGTGAAGTGGAAGGTCTTTCAGGGACAGAGGAAGAAAAGGTCCTGAGTATAACCCGCCAATTGAGCCTCCTTTGAGTGACGACAAAGGAGCAGCACAGGCTTCTCCACTGAGTGCTATTCAGTTGATAAGACAAGGGTTTTCGCGAATACCTACACCTCATCCATCCTCATCCCATCCATCCACACTGCCTCCATCCTCACCTCCACCACTCACCCCATCGCCCACACCGCCACCACCTCCACCACTGTTCAATATGGCGAACTTCGTAAAGATACCTGTATTCAAGGGCATAGGAAACGAAGATCCAGACCAATTTTGGTTCATCGCAAAGGCTGTATATGAGGCTTAGGGTATCACGGATGATTAAATGAAGAAAGCGACATTGGTTAGTGCTTTTCAGGACTGTGCACTAACGTGGTACATTAAGTACAATACTGATAACCCAACATCCACGTTTGCAGATATCCATATTATGCTGAATAGGGAATTTAGTAGACCTAAGTCTCAAACATAATCAATTGTGGGATTCAAGGAGATCATGATGAAGCCTGGGGAGACACCCTAGGATTTGGATCAAAGATTGAAGTGTATGATCCAAGAAGCCAACATGAACCTAACTAATGGGTAGTACCATGAATGGTTAGTGCCCTCGCTCCTACCCACTTAAGGGTTACACTATGACAACAGAAGATTGCGACCCAGGCAGAAGCTCTAGAAATCACGATTAGACTGAATGAGACACCAATGTAGGATGTTAATCTGGGGGTCTAGTAGATTCACGTGTAGTTGCAGAACCTTTACCTTGATATGCAAAGTCTAAAGAAAGACAGAATAGCTCGGCCAGAGGCGTGAAAAGAAGTTTGGTGCCTGAAATGCAAAGGTCAGGGGCATGACAAGGATCACTATCCCATCTTTGTGAACTATGTTGCAGTAGGGGACCAATGCCTCTAAGGCCGGGGGTTGTGGAAGGGCCAAGTGTAGGGCCCGTGCTATGGTGTGCTATATGCCAGGTAGCTAGAAAACATGCAACCGACAATTTCCATTTTCTACAGAAATTCATATAGACACCATAACATGTCGTCTGCAATTTCTATCAATTAGTAGGTCATGTTCTCTTTTAATTTTAATAAATTGATGATTATTATGCATGATTTTTCGAATGATCATTTATTGATGAATTTTTTATAACATCACTCATGATTTTAACCTCCAATATCTCTTCCAGATTGAAAATTTGATCTTTAGCTCATAATCAAATATTCTAACTCAGAATTTTGCTGGAATAAAAAGCGACAGTTTTGCGTTGGATGTTTCTAGAATATATTGGGTATAAATTGCATTTTTGTTGTCTATATGGTGCGCGAACATATATAACTGTGTAGATTAATAAATGAGAGTTAAAGTATCTGGTTACACGAATTTGACTAACATTTAAAAGAGGATAATTAAGGTACACGATGTAACTTGGGGAAATAGCATAGATCGCTTCCATAGCAACGTGAAATCACCTCAGCCCCCTGATTAGGGCTGCGCAAAGAACAATTATAAGAGATCGCAAAGGTATCGCAAGTCATAATAGTGTGCGAAGGTAGGCACAATTGGAATAAATCGATCCCTCAGACATCTCAAGGGTGCGGAAACTTGGTTCCAACATCCCCCCCATACTGCTTCAGGTGAGACTTCAGTCCGCGCACCACGGGCTGATGCTAAAAGGGCCAGTAGTGTAGGGATTTGTTTGGCTAATTAACTCTGAACCTAGGCTAGGCCCCATCAAGCCAATGAATGGTTCCATTGTTGTTGAGCGCGGGATCCCCCAAGGAAAGTTTTGGGGCTTAAAGACGAAATTTTGGCTAAAAAGTGTAAATTCGATGTAAAGACTCCACATTTTGTGGGCGCGGAGCACAAAGTTGTAAATGAGTCATAGGGTTGTCCGCCCTCAATTTTTTAATGTAATGTTGGCTTTAGATATCTACCCATGGTTCGTGGACCATGGGATTGTATAAATAGAGTGAGGCTCTAAGTAGTTGAAAAAGAATCAAATTCAAGTAGTGATCATGGAATAGAAGTATAACAGAAGATCTAAGTGTAAGTCGAGTCTTTGGGTTGTAGAGTAGGAGAAGGCTCTACAGTTGAGTGTGTAGAGGCCTAGTAGTTCATAGCTGAGTGCGCGGATCCCTGCAGCTGAGTGCATAGGGTGAGTCGAGTCTGTAACTATTGAAGCATTAATAAAGAGAATTTTTACATAAATTTTGTGTATTTATTTCCTGTTTTTTGTATCAAATATATTGGGTATAAATTGAACTTCTATTGTCTATATGATACACAAACATATATAACTGTGTAGATTAAATGAATGTGAGTTAAAGTATCTGGTTACTCGAATTTGACTAACATCTATAAGAGGATAATTAAGATACACGGTGTAACTTGGGGGAATAACGCAGATTGCAGAGGTATTATAGGTCATAACAGTGCATGAAGTAACCTACGTGAAGGTAGGCACGGTTGGACTAAATCGACCCCTCGGACATCTCAAGGGTGCAAAAACTTCGTTCCAGCATTCCCCCATACTGCTTCGGGTGAGAGTTCAGTCTGCACACCACGCTCTGATGCCGAAAGGGCCAGTAGTGTAGGGATTTGTTTGGCTCATTAACTCTGAAACTGCGTTAGGCCCCATCAAGCCAACAAATGGTTCTGTTTTCGGGTCCGGAATTTGCATAGAGATGTCTGATGTCGTATCATTGGAATCCAACTAAGAAGGAAATCGAAGGCTGGTTGGATAGAAGAATTCATGAGTTTGCGGTGCAAGAGAACAAGAACTCGCGACTAACAAAAGAAGAGTGGTTAGACTGCTACCTGTACACAGAGATCCACGAAATCTTCTTTGCGTCTTTTCCTACCAAGCTGTAAGAGTGGATCACGAAGCTAGTAGATAACCAAGGAAGGTGGAAACTCAACAATCCTATTGTGTGGACCCCAAAGTTAGTGCGAAGGTTGGAAGCATTAGAGGACAAGATCACGTGCACCATTGATCATTTTCTTGATCAGATTATAGGAGTATTCATTACTGAGTTCGTGGTTGACACCTCAATTAGCTACAGTGAGGCAGAGCGACACTTTCTCAAGGGACCACAAGGTAAGTACGTAAAGTCCTTGAATACTTGGATTAAAATGTTATTGTGTGAAAAGAGGGTTATGCAATTACCTTGATGTTTGGGGCTACGCGAAGTGGAAAAACTTACAGGAACGAAGGAAATAAGGGGCCAAAAACTAGCCCCTTGATTTCACCTCCTCGAGGGGATGAGGAAGAACTCGCCAAGGTCTCGCTGCGAAGTGTGATCCATATGATAAGGCAAAGAATTTTGCTAATACCGCCCCCACCCACACCACCACCACCTTCACTGCCTTCACCTCCATCTTCACTCGTACCACCTCCGTCACCATTGTGAGTAAATATGGCAAGCACGAAAAATTTTCCTATATTGTCATCTGTAAATCCCTATGCTTCCCATATGGCAAGCACGATAAATTTGCCTATGTTCAAGGGATTGGGAAATGAGGATCCGAATCAATTTTGGTTTGTGGTAAGAGCCATATGGGAAGCACAGGGAGTTATAGATGAAAATATAAAGAAAGTGATAATGGTTAGTGCCTTACAAGACCACGTGCTGACTTGGTATATTAAGCACTCCAATGGTAATCCAAATGTGGGAATCGTGGATATCCAAGTAGCACTAAATAGAGAATTTAGCAGGTCGAAATCTGAAGCATGGTCGATCATTGGATTTCAAAGAAATCATGATGCTACCAGGAAAGACTCCTTGGGAGTTGGATCAAAGGTTGAAGTGTATGATTCGCAAAGCTAATATGAATATGATGGATGGAAAACATCGTGAATGGTTTGTAGCACCATTAATGCCACATTTAAGGAGTGCGTTGTCGCAACAGAAGTTAATGAATTAGGCAAAGGCCTTAGAGATCGCAATGAGGCTGCATGAGACCCTGATGCAGGATCCTAACTTGGGAGTTCAGTAGATCCACGTGTAATTGAAAAACTTATGCCTTGAGATGCAGAGTCTGAAATAGGACAGGACAACTCGACCAGAAGTATGCGAAGAGGTGTGGTGCGTAAAATGCAAGGGTCAGGGTCATGATAAGGACCATTGCCCCATGTTCACAAATTACCTTGTGGGAGGAGGGCCAATGCTGTTAAGGCCAAAAGCATAAGCAATACCTAGCGTAATGTCTGCTTTGTGGTGTGCGATTTGTCAAATAGGTGGAAAACATGCTACCAACAACTGTCATTTGTTACAAAAATATACACAAACTTTGTAGCAATTGTTTTGTAACTTTTGTAGGTTGGTGGGACATGATGAGCACAATTGTAGGAGTTATGAGTTGATGATGGATAGAACTCCCACCTATAAAGTTCAGGCTGAATTGCGGCTGCTAGACCAGAATACAGGAGTGGCATGAATAGGATTTCTGGGGCACGGACGAGGCCGAGGCAGAGGAGGACCTGGAAGAGGTCGCGGTCAGTTGATATGATACAATTGCGGAGGGTCAGGCCATTATGCCCATGATTGTACGAATCTGACGTGGCCATCCTGTTTATATTGCACCTTGTTTGATCATGCAAGGCAAGATTGTCCTACCCTGATAGCTAGGATACGCGACAAAGGAGCACTACCACCTCCCCTGACTCAGAACCTGCAGATGATGAGGTCTGAGCCATGTGAGGAAGATCCAAATGTGAACATTGTGCTCCAAAGTGGAATCACAATGGGAGATGATAAGGGAAAACAACCAGAGGATAGTACTTGGGTTCACAAAACCCTGGCAAAAGAAGCGAAGTTTAACTTGGAGCACACTCAGGAAACTTTCATGGAAGCTACGAAGAGCTTCGCGGAGGCCTCCAGTTCAGGACAAAGATAGACTCGAGCTGGAGATGGATCCGTCCATGCTCACAACGTTCTTGGAAACATGTATGAAGTTATTGCGCGACAGTAAACCTATAAAGGGATTACAATAACTCATTAACAGATGCACTGGGACCACGCCAGGAGAACCGCGCGTAGTCCTTAAGATTGGAAATCATAAGATGAGGATGGGAAGAGAAATGAGGTTAACTGCATAGATTGGAGAATATGAGATGCACCAAGTAATTCTGGATTTAGGATTGGACGTAAATGTTCTACCGAAGCAGATATGGGAATGCATGGGGAGGCCTACGCTACAATGGTCTCCTATTCAGCTACGAATGGCAAACCAGCAGAAAAGAATACCCATGGGGCGATTGCAGGGGATCACTGTGGATATTGAAGGAGAAAGTGCGCTAGCAGACTTTGAACTAATAGAGATTGTTGATGACAACAATCCCTACCCCGCGCTCTTAGGAATTGATTGGGCCATTGACATGAACGGGGTGATTAATTTGAAGAAGCGCAAGATGATTTTTGGGAAGTCACTATGTGCAGTTATACCTTTGGACCTTGTTGAAGGATCGCGCTATAGAAAGCTGGTGCATGACTATGAAAGTGATGATGATTTGGACTGCATTTATAAGATAACAACACGAAACTAGGACTGGGTGAATCCCACTACGGATGGGCGGCTTGCATGGGAGCGCAAGAGCTCCTGTACTTCAAATTTGGATGAGGAAATGGAACGATGGAAAAATCGGTTACATCAGGTGACTACACTGAATTGTAATATGATGACAAGGTCACTGCGCTGTGTATCGATAGAAGTAAGGGACCTGCCTACTTATGATGGCCTAAGTGAGGTAGATACCTTCTTGAATAAATTTGAAAGGGAGGTGACAAAAAAGCAATGCTTCCAAGCTTTGAATTGGGTACCACGCGCTACACCTGTGAAGTGGTGGGGTACACACAAAGGGAGCTTTGATGACTGGTGTAAATGTAAAAGGATGATGTGCACACAGTTTGGGAAGCCTAGAGTGCGATTGACAAATAAATACAATGGGCAAGATAATTTGTGCGCACATCTAGCTAGGTGGATGCCAACATATGGAAAACATCCTACGCGCATGTACATGAACTCCGCACTGAGAGGTATAGTCAATAAGCGTGTGTTGGGGGGATAGACGTTCAATTGGCTCCAAAGGTTGGACAAACATTATGTGGGAAGAACAATCGCGTAGAAGGTTATCCACACGGAAGCATTTGAAAAAGTGTGCAATGCATGCAACGTGCAACGAAGTGTTTGGGATCTGTGCATACCCAGACAGACGCCTTTTCAGTTGGTTGATAGAATAGAAGCTATAATGCCTATGGAGTCTATCATGTCTAGTTCGCGCATAGTGGCACTCACAGGGGTAACGTACCACGGAGCCCTGGAAGCAAGGCTCACGCAATTGGAAGAGATCGAAGTAGGACGGTTGGGACTCGATGAAGAGATCTAGCAAGGTGATATTAGGCTCCAAGAACTCATGAATGAAAGAGTTTGGTTGAGGGAGAAAAGCATCATGGCGGAAGCAGAAGTCAAGAAGCTTGAGGAAGGAATAAAGAAGGACTTTCTTAACAGAAAGATCGTGGTGATAGAACAAGATGACCTCCAGTACATTGATAGACTTGGTGACTACCACCAAGAGTTTATCAGTTTGATGCATTGGATGGGATTGTATGTTATTAAGGAAATCACAGATGGTGGCGCGGTGTAGTTGGAAAAGTTAAATGGCGAACTCTTCCTAAGAAAAGTAAATGGTAGTTAGTTGAATCCTTACACAGGTGGCTTGACAATCTGACTAGCCATTGGAAGCACAGTCTTAGCACTCCAAGCAGCTGAAAGGAGGTGTGGGACTATAAACTACTCTACCCAAGCACTGTGCGATGTCAAGACTGCGTGTAGTAGTGAGGTGTCCCGGGATCCACGATAGAGCAAGGGTAGCTGCGTTGCCATGCGAGTTGGTTGGAAAGTGACCGCTACAGTCAATATTCACGATGTGATGCTTGGTTTGAGACCAAATGGAGTAGGTGACATGCATTTAAGGTGAACTTTATGGGCTAGATTTGGGAGAATCTGCCGCAAAGGGAGCATTAATGAACGGTCAAATTTGAATTCAAAAGGAGATATAAATTGCAAAGGGCTACCTAGAAAACACCACTTTTCCATTTGAGAATTCAGCTATTGCAAACCCAAAGATTTATGAACCCAGATCTGTTTTATCTTTTGAAGTCGAAGGCATTGTTTGAGCACTTACCTAAGTCGTCGAGATATTTGTGGAACAACAATATGGCAGCGTCTGAAGAAGCCATGATATCAAAGAGATGAACGCTAAAGAGGCCGCGCAAGCCATGATGGTAGGAGATGCCCCAAAAAGCGTCAGGATAGTTGCAGAAATCCCTAAATCATTGTGCACATGGAGACCCAAGAAAGATAAGAAGCCTATGGCTCCAATGTGCATGTCCCCTAGAAACCCGCTGAGAACTAAACTTACCATGGAACAAAAGGGGAAGACGATCAATTTGGAAGCCGATGAGGAGGAGGAAGATCTTGAGGAAATCCTAGTGGAAGAGGAGGAGGATGAAGAAATGGAGGAAGAAACCCAGGGTGCAGACCCTTCGACCACCCGCGTATGTTCCTCCACAGAAGGGGAAAGAAAGGGTGTCCAAGGACCTAGATGAGAGAAAAAGCTCTCTACAAACTCCACTGCTACCCGATGATATAGTTTTTTATGGAGCGCACGTGGGACGAGTATCGGTTCTAAAATTTGAAGATTGGGATCTCGCAGACCACGAGAAATTCCCACATTTGGAAACCGCACAACTAATGTGGCTGAAGAAAAATATAGTGGTAGGAGTCATAGCGTTGGAACCACATAAGTGCTTGTGAGGAGTAGAGAAATCAGGATTGTTAAACCTGCTCTGGGTGCCGCATTACCATCATGCCCCAGTGACTATTTTCATCATCAGGCAGTTTCTCTGCCTAGTGCATGATGGATGTTTATGGCTGGAGGAACCCATCCCCATCATGAACCACCTAATTCATAGAATTACTTGGCTCTCTTCCAAAGGGGAGGATTCAATGAACATATTCGAGGGTGAAAGTGATGATTTGGCCATCGCGGAGGCTATGAAGAAGAAGTTCAAGTTGGAGAAGAAAAAGAGAGGGTACGTGATCTCCAGTATCAATAATGCTATAGTCAAAGTCGCGACGCAGATATTAGCCAGGAAAGTCATGTGGAAGTGTCACACAGATAAGGTGCCTCTGCCGTGGTTACACTTGCCGCGCAGTGTACAGAGGGGGTCTAGTTTAATTGGGTGGATTACTTGTGCAGAGAGTTCATGGAAAACCACCACGAGGCACAGGAACAAGGGAAGACTTTCCACTATGCATGGATCCTACTATCCATAGTGCTGGTGGCTTGGTAATTGCCTGAGGACAACCAATTCCCCACGATTGCGCGGGATCTTCCAGAGGCAGCGAAGTACACTTCGTTGTGGGAAACTAAATATGCGTAGAGGATCAAAGATAGAAAAATATTTTGGGTGTTCATGGAGATGAACATTAGAATGGGGATTAACTGCAAGTCGCAGTTATCGCCACTATCTATAACAGTTTGCAGAGCTTCGCGCAGTTCAAGGCAGACTTCCATCATAGAGGAAGGACCTTGTGTAGGCATGGAAGGAGCTACCATATTTGGTGACATATGATGTCATATTCACCATTTTTGAGTCATGGCCACTGGAGTGTTGTGCTCCATCCAACTCCGTGGTGGAAGCAGAGAATTTTGCTGCATAGAGGAAAAAGGAGGAGGTAAAACTACGGATGGTGTAGTTGGCAGAGAAGAGAAGGAATGAAGTAGCAACAACCAAGGAGCAGGAGGTGCAGGATGCTGCGAAGGTAGCAGAAGAACGACAAAAGGTAGCAGAGAGGGAGTGTGAGGCCCAAAAGTCACCTTTTCCCGCATAGGAGACAGATCCAAAGGAAGGTGGCGCGGACCCATAGGTAGTGTCCACACAGCTAAAGTGACAATGCCCAAGAGATCTGGTGGGTCTGTGGAAGAAGTTGAAAGCCTCCAAGACTTCTTTCGACCTGATCACCCTCATTGAGGGGGGTCTCCATGACATAGGGGAGACGGTGTGGGACATCACTGCGGAGGCCCTCTAGCAATTTGTGGAGGAAAAATAGATGGTGTTGGGGGGCCTTTAGACACAGATACATGAGTTGCAGGTGTGCACTCCTCAGGCTGGTACTCTATCAACCAAACTAGCAGTAGGCACGGCTGCGGCTAAGGAAATGCTACGCGCCTGCATGACCAACACCATAGTGCTACCAGAGGGCGCATTGATTATAGAAAATGAGGCCGAAAGGCCTATGGTCAATGCATTGAAAGGAGTTGGGATAAACATGGTTGCACTCCCTCGGGAGACGCTCTATGTTCTGAAGGATGGAGTGACTGCCGAACTGTGGGCTAGGGAGGGCCGTGCGCTCCAAATGATGATGTAGCAACAGATTAATATTGAACAATTGAGCCTGTAGCACGATGAGGTCGTGACACAGAACAGACAACCAGTGTAGGTGGTTGAGGAAGCCTGCCAGATGGTCCCTGAGTTGGCCATCCCAACAGAAGAACCTATGGAGGCGCGCATTCGGAGACTAGCAGTAGGGGTGTGTGAGTCAAAAGAAGAAATACCTTCAGATAGCTGAACTACAATTGAAGGCGTAGCCTTCAACTCTACCTAAGGTGAAGGAACAACCCACCAATGCCATTACAATAGGAATAGCGGAGATCAACAGTGTAGTGAAGCACTACACCAAACTGTTTGAAGAGTCCTTCAAGGTCCTCACTACTCTATAGGAGGACCCAAACATACATTGCTTAGAAATAGAGGTGCATGAGCTACAGCAACAGTACAATGAAATAAAAGAGACCGCGCAAATGGTGGCCCTTAAACAAAGGCTCGCATGGATGCCACAGACAAAAGCGCTCAAGGAGCAAGTAGACGCTGCCCGACATAAGGAATTTGTCTTGAAGGTGTGCGTACAACCATGGATCGATGAAGCATTGGTCATTACAAACTCAATTGAATCCAAGCTTGTGCAGATGCAAGGAATGCAGGAACAAGTGCAGGGTAGCAGTTTAGCTACAATAGTCTCTGAACAACACGTCTAGGAAGTGTAGTAGGTAGCTGCTCAGTGTGATGCCTATCTTACAACAGTCCAGGCAGAGTTGGGAGGTCTCCGCACGAAGATCTCCGCACCTACAGAGTGACTCGAGGGCGAGTCACGATGTTTGTGTTGGGGGCCTATTGGGTGCGGGATCCCCACGAAAAGTTTTGGGGCTTAAAGCCCAAATTTTGGCTAAAAAGTGTAAATCCAATGTAAAGACTTCGCATTTTGTGGGTGCGGAGCGTGAAGTTGTAAATGAGTCATAGGATTGTTCACCCTCAATTTTGTAATGTAATGTCGACTTTAGAGATCTACCCATGGTCCTGTTGTGGCCAACAACAACCCCCCTTCTTATTTAGTTTTATCACTAAATACTAAATAAGTGGGGACCCTTATTCAAAAAATTAAAAAAAATAAATTAGTGCTTGTATTCCCTTTTTGAATAAAACTTACTATCATAAACTTAGTAGAATACCCAAAAAATCTAAAAAAGACTTAAGTTTTATGATATGTTTGAACAAAATCATTGCCTTAATAAAAAGCGCCGCATCGTAAAAAGGTAATGGGTGCCATCCTAAAAGCATAATCCTAAGATTGCAAAATCACAATGCGAAATCACGCACTAAAAGACACTCATCGCATCGTATTCCTCAAATATCACTTCAGGTGAAATTCCTCGAATCGTTGATATGCGATGGCACATCTCGTAAATTGCATTTCGTAGGAAACACTTTGATGATGAACAATTGCCACACTCAACAGATCCACGATATTGCGATCTGTGATATTGCAAAGCAAATTTGCAAAATAGCCTTATCGCAGATCTATAGGGCTCATCATTCGAAAAAGTTTTTCCATAAACTGATGCCCAGTTATGTGCGTTAATGTTAATTAATGAGTTAGTTGGTAATCATTAATGAAATATGGTTTTGATCTGATCGAGCAGCCAGTTCACGTAAGGTGATATATTTTATATGTTTTTGGCATTTAAAGCTTTCCCATCACCTTTTTGTTCTTATCATTACTCTTACCTCATTTGTAACCTGTAGGAGCGAAAAGCAGAGAAGTATACATAGCAGTGTTCAGAAAATTATCGAAAAGAAGGTTAAAGCTCCGAGTTCTGAAGACAAAGAAATGATGCCCTTGTACACAAACACCACCTGCAACAGAGATGCTGGTGTTACTACTTGGGAAAGCATACATAGCCTACTCGAAGAAGAAAAGCCCAGAGTAATGGAAGTTTCAGCTACTGCAGACTCACGCAGGTCGTCTGAGGCATCTATTACAGAACTAGCATGTTCATTCTTGCACTGGATAGCGACGAGGCCCAAGATTCTTCCATACACGGACATGGTCAAGTAGGTACTGGATAGTGCTGAAATAATAGATCGACAGTTTAAGGTTCATAGCCAAGAACTTACGAATTCGTTCTTTCCACAAAATTTAAGGTTTATATCCTCTAACAAAAATGAGCAAGAGGCAAAAAATAACACCATGGAAGCTCGGATCGAAGAACGAAGGCAGTTTTCAATGTGCGATTCGCAAGGAAAAACCCCTTGAGAAGGAAAGCCTCTAATCACTCAAATGCCTGTAAGCCCAAAAAATTGTAGGAAAAAGTGCTAAAGGCAAAAGGCAAAACATGAACTCTAAAACCAGTGGTATTCATCAAGGATATCCTCAAGTGGTATGTAAATATTTACCAAATGTACAGCATCTACAGATAAGCTAGAGATAGAAGGCTCAAGAAAGAGTAGAGTCCATCAAAAGGTTAACCAAGTTGAATTGGGATTCTTACTGGACGTACTTGGTAAAGCCACACAGCTAGTGCATGACTCTCAAATGTATCATTAATTCTGTTGAGAAGATGGCGTCAGTACTTGTCGATTCCGTTTTCACAGGATAGCTAAAGTCAGAAGTCGGTCAGCCAACTCTCCTCAAGCAAATGTTGAATGCTTGCGACTGCAAGGAACAAATACATAGATAGTTAGTTGTTAGTTTTAGTTTTAGATTCAATTTTAGTTTTAATTTTGCTTTATTTTTGCCTGAAATGAGGACAGCCATTTAAACCGCATCCTACATTTTTGTAATAAATTATTTTTAGATTTAGCTAGTAGTATTTAAACCCTTCTCATGCATTTAGAGAAGGGTCCTGAAATTTGTCAAAAACTTGTCCTTAGAACATGCACTTTTACACCCTCCAAGGAGGTTTTGACGAATGAATGGAACATGATTTATTGATATCTGTGTTTAATATCTGTTGCACTTTTGTACTCTTAGTGGATGTTAAATTAAGAAGAGGTAAGTCATTATTGTTGAAACTTATGAGTAGAACTTGTTATAAATGGTACTTTGATCTCTTAACGATTTCTGCTTATGCGTTGAGGCGATATTCGAGTTCAGTTATTTATATATGAATGCCTAAATGCTTGAGTTATCATTTGGCACTTTTGTACAGTGATAGCTATTTATTTATGCTTAATATATGAGTAACTTATTATGCGATATGTTTTTCACAACTGTTTCATCTAACTTTTTATACGAAATGGTTTATCTTTATTGAATTCTTTTCTCATAGCAATTGAATGATATTTTTTACCAATGGCCATTTGAAATTATTTTAGATCGCATAACTGAAAGATCAAATCCCGGGTTAGTTTTAGAATTAGATATTTCTGTTCATTAGAATACAATTGCATGTTGTTAAATTAGATTTATAATAAAAGCATTTTACTTAGAAATTATTAGGAAAGAAATATCAATTCTCAACACACACACACATAAATTGGGAAACTGGTCCCATTTCCCTAGTCAGACCCACTATACCAAACGAAAAAGGAGCTACTAACCAAGGTCTGGACTGGGTGGGTATCCCCCTTGTTGTAGACCAGATTTTCAGGGCTTCAACAGGTCCGCGGACCATGGGATTGTATAAATAGAGTGAGGCTCTAAGTAGTTGAAAAAGAATCGAATTCAAGTAGTGATCATGGAATAGAGTGGGAGAAGGCTCTGTAGTTGAGTGCGTAGAGGCCTAGAAGTCTGTAGCTGAGTGCGCAGACCCTTGCAGCTGAGTGCGCAAGGCGAGTCGAGTCTGTAATTATTGAAGCATTAATAAAGAGAAGTTTTACATCAATTCTATGTATTTATTTCTTGTTTTCTGTATCAAATATATTGGGTATAAATGGAATTTATGTTGTCTATATGGTATGCGAACATATATAACTATGTAGATTAAGTGGATGTGAGTTTGAAGTATCTAGTTACACGAACTTAACTAACATCTATAAGAGGATAATTAAGATACATGGTGTAACTTAGGGAAATAGTGCAGATCGCTACCATAGCAGCACGAAATCACCTCAGCCCCCTGGTTAGGGCTGTGCGAAGGACAATTATAGCAGATCGTGAATGTATCGTAGGTCAGAAGAGTGTGCGAAGTAATCTACGCGAAGGTAGGCACAGTTGGACTAAATCGGCCCCTTAGACATCTCAAGGGTGCAGAAACTTGGTTCTAGCATCCCCCCATACTGCTTTGGGTGAGGCTTTAGTCTGCGCACCATGGGCTGATGCCGAAAGGGCCAATAGTGTAGGGATTTGTTTTTCTAATTAACTCCGAACTTGGGTCAGGCCCCATCAAGCCAACATAGTGTTAAAGCATTGGGAGGTCGAAAACTAAATACAAAGGAAAATCATCGTAAAACCAAGGCTAGGCCTCCCCTTTATCTATCCTCCACATGGCAGTGTGACATATCGGTGATGGAAAACCCTGCATCCCACAATACTGCATTATCGGTGATCGCAAGAACATAGGGGCTACCTCCCCAAAAACCTTGTAGGGTTGCGATATTGCAATTTAGTGCAAAATTGTTGGGGAGGGACAAACCTCATTAACAAAAGAAATGCCTATGAAAACAGGGTTGGGAAGGCCTTTTCCTCTCTCCTACAGGGGGCCACGTGGCGGCATATGATTGGTCCTCAGAGCTGATTGGGCAATTGACGTTATAAATGGTGTGGCAGTACGGAGGACACGTGGCAACATGGACGACATGTCGTATTTCAGATGCTGACGTGGAAGATGACATGTGTCACTCAGTTTCAGTGTTTTTAGAGGTCTTATGGGGCCATTTCCAGGTGACACATGTCACCACTCACAGGGTGACACGTGGCAACAATGACATCATCCCGCATATCGGCAATCACAGTTTGCTAGGGGAGAAACTTAAGGAAAAGTGCATTCATCACCAGTATGCGGGATTCCGAATAACAAAGAAAAAGGACCCAGATGTGACATTTCATAGGTCACAATTCATAAGGTTTTCCCATCTGAGATATTAGTTGATGCGGTGTAAGGGAATATAAAAGAATTTTCAAGATTATAAAGGAAAAGGCCCCCGAGCAACAATTGAAAGCCTTAGCACTCGAAGGGCTAAGTGCTTGGTTCGAGCCCCTGATCACATGAAGGAAGAAGCACAAAGGAGCTTAAAGCGTAAGGGCTTAAAGGGCAGTCGAGCTAACCTACTTCACGGTGTTCCTATGTTAAAATCCCATTCTCAAAGGTCATCCTTATTACATCATAATACACGACACCAGACTTTTCAAAGCCACGGTAGTGTCTAGTAGAGTTTTAATGGGTAGATGGGTCGGCAGTTAAAGACTTAAATGGAGCATGGCACAACAATGGAGTAGTACATGGGACTCATGAAGATTAATGGCTCAGCATGGAGCCCCATCCCTCTACACAACAAAGGACCGTAAATATGGGCACTTACAGTTGACCCAACCCCTACTCCACAGAGGAAGGTTTTCGAGTAGTAAAAGAGGAAGTGATGGGAGTCAACTGAGCAGCACGAGAAGCCATACAGTGAGCCAACCGTAATATGTAATAGAAGTTATTACTAGGATGGGCACTAAGACAATTTATTGCTTCTATTTGACTGATATTTGTTTTTATTTCCTCCAATCTTCTTTCCTTCTAAGGAGGCATTTAATTCTATAATATTTTTGGGCCACAAAGTGATTTATGACTAATACAGCTAGTCAATGCGACAGTTGAATCTAGACCATAGATATTTTTGTTGTAATGAATGTTCTTTCTCTCCTCTCCAAATAGAAAGACTTAGAAATGGTTCAAAAATTCTAAAGAAACACTACATGTTATTTTTAGACTGTATGGCTTTACAATATAGATTTTCTAGAATATGAAGGAAATGGTGGTGATTCCCCCTCCAAGTATTATAGTATGTTCTCCCTATGTTAAAACCCATTTTGTTCATGTTTCTTCTCTAAATTCATGTAATTACTGCTGTTAGAAATATAGACTTCCGCACAAATTAGCTGGTATCAATATGTTATGCATGTGCCTGTAAGTTCCTCATAGATTCATTTGTATCGACATTGTTAATGCTCGTGCCTACATGGATTATTGAAATTATATCTTTAACAGTTTCCCTTCACGAATCATAGCACACAGCCTCTCTTTTTTCCATTATATCTACTTTTGACTTAGATAAGTATAGGAATTTTTAAAGCTGCAAGCTCTATGTGTTATGCATAGAATTCTTGATGTTATAAGCTCCATATGATGAGTTACTGCTCCTCCTCATCCTCTATCAATTCTCTGCAAAAGTCTATTAAACGGTAAGTCCTTAGACTACTCGGCCTCCATTGTTTTATACACATTTCTGAGATTGTATTTGGGAAGAAGTACCAAGAAATCCATGTCTTACTCCTTTAGGTTAATGAGCCAACCTATTATATATACATATAGAATATAAGTGAGGTCTCCCTCTACTGAGAATCATTTGAGACAATCTTAATTTAGATGTGCCCAGGCACTAGTCTTTTAAGCAATCTGAGGCTGTCTCTGGAAGTGAAAATGTAGGGATTGATTCATGGCACTCGAACTGGGTTGACCTTTTCTGGATTCTTTCTTTGGCTGGTTCTTCATTTCTTCTCAATCTCCTGATCCCCCTTCTAATTTTTCCTCTACATTCGAACCCTCATCTTCTCCAAATATCCCTAGCTTAGTTCTTAGGGCCGCCATGAGCAGGAATACATTGTAGTTTATATCTGCGACTTGTTGGGGGCTGTGAAAGGATCACAAGGTCCATTTACAGATTCGCTAACCATGATTAGGGTTTTATGATTTTCAACCCTGCTGACCTAGATCCTCAGCAAATATCCACAAATACCTAAAGAAAATTTCTCTGATACCAAATGATATGTAAATTGTCATGGATATTCTACTAGATAGTTCATCACAAATATTTGATAATATTATATTAAAAATATGAGATTCTACACTATTATAGTTTTACTAAACCTTAATATCTATAAAAATTATTTGTAATTATTGCATGCATGCATGCGAATAAAAATTATGCACAAAAGTAGAGAACAAAAAAATAAGCTCACACACACACATAAGACACAAGATATGCTCTTTGGGGAACCATTTCGAGAGAAAACCCAATAGGACAACATTTTGTGTAGTATCTTGGGGGATCAAAAAGACCTTAAATCCCTCAAGAATTCTTTGGACCTATTTTGTAAGTCTTGGGATGGAAATTAACGTGCACAAATCATGTTTAATTCTTAATGGTATTTCTAAGAATTAACATCTTTAGATGTGTCATTTCTTCCCTTGTCCCCACAAAAATTTGGATGGTGTAAAATATTTGGGATTTTTTCTTAGGCCAAATAATTATAGGAACTATAACTGGTTATGGATGGTGAAAAAAGTGGAAGCCCAAATTTCAAATTAGGCCTCTTACTTATTATGTAGAGGAGGTCACTTAGTCCTCCTAAAATTGGTTTTGTAAATCATTTGAGTTTATTGGACTTCTATACTTCTTGTCCCCAAAGGGATCCTCACTTTGATTAGAAAGTAAATCCTTTACATCCTATGGTATAGGACTAGAAGTATAAAAAGCATGGAGTTTGTCAAATGGCCAAGATTAGTTACCTCAAAGGAACTCAATGATTGGGGAATAAAAGATAATCTATTTTCCAAGGCTCTTGCAGGTAAAAATTTATGAAGGCTTTCCCAAGAAGGATCTCTTTGGTTCAAAGTATTTTAATCTAATTGTTTCCTAGTGAAATCCATCGTTAATTGGTTTAGACTCCCCAAAAAATCCTCTAAAGGGTCAATTGTATGGAATGCCTTGGTCCTCTAGTAGGGAAACTGGTCATGTTGTGTGTGAGGGGTGGCAATGAAATCAAAATCAAAATGGACCCCTAGTTTGGAGCAAGAAATGAATATAGACACTCAGATATTTTCATCCAAGCTCTCATCTAGGCCAATATCCATCTCTTGATAAATGCAAAGGCTCAAGTTCCCCAAACTAGAGGTAGGAATGGATGGAATTTGGGTTCATTGAGCCTCATAGGTGAATTAGTAAAATAATAGGATGAGTTTAATGGCCTACTCATCTCTAATTTCATTTTTCTAAGGTACAATGTTTTGAACTCTATTTGTTGGACTAAAAATACTCATACAGGTATTTTTACAACCAAACTGGGATACAATGCTTGGGAAAATAAAATCTACAAGGGCCAAAGGCTTTGGTGGTGGAAGGCCACTTGGAAATTTAGTGTTTCCCTAAAGGAAAGTTTTACCCCATGGCTTTCCCTCAATTTAAATCTTCTCACATGGGACTCGCTCATGATTCATGGTTGAATAGGGTCGAATTAAGGCTCCCTTTTTGTTGTGCAGGAAGAATCTCACCTTCATTTGTTTGTTTGCTGCAAATATGTATCTTAAGTTTTGTCCCTCATTTTGTGAGAACTTAAGCCTAAATATATATGGTTGGGTTTTAGCCTTAGTGACTATTTCAAGCATTGCTTGGTTGATGAAAAGGTTAGATATTTCAATGGGCTCCCATGTGTCTTATATCGAGTTCCCTCAATGACTCACAAAGGTTATGGGGTACCCAAAAAAATGTTTTTCTTTTACTAGATTGAAACTAATATTAGATAACACTTTGTCACATACCCATACTAAATTTATCTTAACTACACTTGCATAAACTTGATTTTCATCTCTCATACTATTTGTCAAAACCTTTTACATGTAAACATTTCTTCAAATACTTTGTATACAACCAATTAATTAGTTTTTTTTTTTTCTTGTAGACATAATTTCAAATATTTTAAATTAAATTAAATAAGAAAAATTGCTCTGATTCCACTTGTAACATACTAACTAAAATATACCACTTAATCATGCCACTTTTGATTTCTATCTTTGAGGTATTTAATCAAATATTTTAAATGAAAATTGTAATAAAACACATTTAACAGCTAGGAAGATCAATTTCCTCCATATATCCTAAAATATTATGACACAAGATATGAAAGTTGGACCAAATGATTAGCAATATTTCCCCTTTCTACGGTCCAACTTTTAGCTTCTAGAACCTCCCATAAGAAAATTTATAGTAGAATTTCCAACATGGCCTATTTGTAGGTTTTAACCCCGTACAGAAATTACCTGTATACGAATTCTAAAACACAGAAAATGAACAATAGTGAGATCATAAGACATAAAACAAATATACATAGAGATTTTCCCCTGGATCCCAAAACCGAGACTACCAGATTGATTTTTCATTATGTTCCTTCTAATGTTACAATACATATATATACATGCCAAAGCATCCAATACCATGGGCCAAAAACCATCGCTCCCAAAACCATGTGTGAAACCATGCACAAAACCGTAGGTAGGTTCGCCCCACCTAATATAGGGTCCAAAAAAATTCCCTGTGGCGCTGCCCCAGACTCCGTAGAGGGGGGCTAACCACCCCTCTCAAACCCTCTATGACCTCGCAGTGCAAAGAATATAACACAACCCAACACTATTTTATGCATGATTTTAGGAGCATCTAGGAAGCTCAAATTCCTTTAGTCATACCTCCTAAAATATTGGGGCCAATATATTAAAAATTTGGACTAGAGGAACATGAAGATTTCCCCTCACTATGGTCCAAGTTGTAGCGTCTAGAACATTCTAAAAGAAAAGTTATAACATAAATGTCAGCGTGAACTATTGAAAGAAGAATTTAGAAATCTTATCTTCTTAAGCTAATTTTGTTACAAAATTTAATACATATAAAAAGATACAACCAAATAGTATAATAGTTACAACCATGATAAATTTGTTGAAGGGTAAATGCATGTATAGATAAAATTGTTGAAAAGAGAAATTAAATAATCATGCATAAGAGATAATTATCTCGAGTCAAATATTTTGCAATCTAGAAATGAAGAAGGTTGAGCCACTCTTGACCCAACCATAGGATCAACTATATTGAAATATTTATCGTAGTTGACCAACCCTGAGCTAGATATTGATGCCTTAATGGAAAAACTAAACTCAAGGATCTAGTAAATAGTTTTTCAAACTAGATTTAACGCAAAAAGTGAAGACCCATCTCCTCCACACACATGAAAGAATCTTAGTGTTCATCCTTTCCATTCCTTTATCAATATCACATTCACAAATATACCATGTAGGTATGTACAATAAAAGGGAGTCCTTCTCCGATCTTTATAGTCCCTCAACCCTCCCCTCTTCATTGTTTTATGTGCCACACAAAACTAGGACCATTCTCAATCCTTAGAGCCATATAGTCCAAGGAAAAAGCACTACAACACATTCACTTCTTGTTACACAAGTTATCACTAATTCTCATGCCAATTCAAATTTCTGAGTGAGAGAGGGAAAACTGAGAGAGTAATAGGAGACAAAAAAACTAGAAGCTTAAGAACCAAGAAGAAGAATCCCTTGATTACTCCTCTCTCTTATTTTAATAATCACACATTAACCCTTCATCTTCTCAATTTTTTACCTTCTTGAGGAAACTAACCATGAAATTATAGGGAAATATCAACCCAAGGTATATTTTCCTCTTAAGTCTCATCTTTCCCCTCCCTGAGGCATCATAATCTATTAGCTGTCCTCTTTATTCAGCTCTAGTATTTCTATTAATAAAAATAAACATTACATCATATAATAGAGTTTGACATCATAAAATAAATGTTGGCATTTTATAATTATATGTTCTTAATTACGTTACAAAATTTGGGGGTAATGAAAGGGGTGTCACAATTCCTTCCCCTTTTAAGGCACATTGCCCTCGACGTTCTGCTATCCATAGAACCATTTTTTGCAGAAGAAGGGATATGCCATTTTCATATCAACAACATTTTCCATTTCCTTAGTTGCCACTTCGAGCAATGTCATTCACTTTTCATAGTCTAGTTACCTCTAGACCTCCTAGCATTCTAGCACATTCCTGCATGGTTGTCCATTTCTTCACAAGGCTTCCACATGAAACAATTTCAACTCATTGTTTTTTTTGACACACTCAATGCATTCATGATTCCAATGTGTATGTACATGAATATTTGAAAACCAATTCATTCAAGTCTCCCCTTCCTTGCAGTCACACACCTTCCAAGTTTAGACATCCCCTTCTCTACTTCCCCATTCCCTAGGGTGATCCATTCCTTGGAAAGAATTTCTCACAGAAGAATATTCTTGAGACTTATGGAGTCTTATGGCCAAGGGATCCCTTGGGATTTCTATAAATAGCACAACACATTTTTCATAACATAACTCATCGTGAAAAATGAATGTCATAGGGTTCCAAAGTCACCACAATTGCCTTGTCCCTAGGGTTTTCAGCTTCAAAACCATCATCCAACCTTCCTTGATAGATCATCATATCACCTATATCACAACCATACAAATTCCATGAGATTAATCATAATAATTTAAATCGAATATTCTTTTTTCTTTTTTTTCTTTTCTAAACTTGCATCATATAGGAATTAGATTTCATATATATGAGATTATTCTCATGATTTTTTAGTCTTGCATATGATAGTACTTAGGCTTCATTATCATAAACAAGGCCATTTCAACGGCAATATGTATTTTTAGTCAACCGAAAAATGGTAAGTGTTCATACATAAAAGATTTTCATTGCAAGATTTATAACATCCCTTGAAGTGATCTCAGAAGTATCATACATATAATAATTCAATCACTTTCAATTCATTTAAAAATAAATTGAAATGAAGTTATCATTGCATTATTTATTTTCATCACAATCATTCCAATCATTCCATACTACATTTAAAATTAATTCCAACAACCAAAGGGTCAAAAATGAAAGATGCATATCTCTAATTTCTTGAGTAAACAACTTCCACTTTGCTTTTTAGGATGGGAGATTAGTGCCTACTCATTCAACTACTAAAAAATTCCTCAAAATTATTAGAAGCTATTTCTCTTCATGACATTCAATCATTCAATGATTGTACCATCATGATTCATAATATGTCTCATGACAAAATCATGCCACAGTAACTCATGGATGCATCACAAAGATTCTAACAATTTTAGCACCAATATGCAATATCTCCAGTGGTATTTCTAGGGTCCGAGTGTTTAGAAGGATGATCTGAGATGGTTGCAAGATGGTGAGGTAGTATGAGATGATGACACAAGACTATGTGTTGGAGACTTAACAGGTTGCAAGTGAATATTCTCTTCAACAATCATTGTTGGTTCAACATGATTTTTGGGTACATCATCTATTAGATCAAAAACACTAGAAGAGCTAGCCGTAGGATTGGTTAGCTTAGAAGTAGTGAAGGCTTGAGAAAGAAAAAGTAATAAATGGAGTAACAAGGTCAGTATCCGCATTAGCAGGCAGTGTTGAGGATATAGGGCTCATAGAGACAAATGGAAGGCATGGGGTTTTGAATGTTTTCCCACCATAAGGAACTGCATCAGAAATAGAAGAAGGTTCTTCAAGGGATCTTACCAGTGATTTCATAATATATGTAGTAGCATGCGGAAAAGACACACATGCCTTGAGTCACTTCATGAAAGGTTGGAAACCAGCCATGGAGGTGGAAGAATGCTCCTTTGAGGATGAAGGAGCATCAGAAGGTGGACCAAGTAGTTGCATTGCGTCAAGAGAGTAGACAATACCATCCGTTTTTTGCATGCACTATACTCCTAACTAATATAGTACTTCATTATGGAATGATTCCTCATACATGTAGTAAGTTAATGCATCCATTTCAAATGTGTCATTGCTGACAGATTTAGGGCGAACATAAGTGTGATTGTGTTTGATACCAAACCACATTTGATAAGCGCATCTGTTCAAAATGGACTGAGGTGAGTAGCATCGAGAATCTAGGTGTATAATCCAAATTGGATCATTATATTGTTTCCCATCCAAATATATGCTTTCAAAGTGGAAAAATTGGAGGAATAAACTCACAGGACCATTTTTATCGATGGGACCCAATTTGTCAAAACAAGGTTTAAAACCTTCTAAGAGCATTTTGAGGCATCAACTAATGCTTTTTGGGGGTTACACTTTGTTTCTTTCGCGTGGAACCTCTTTTTCATATACTACACACATAGACCTTTGTAACGATGCAAGAATCACATCAATCAGAGTCTGTATGCGAAAGTTATGTCACTCAGAAGTTGACCTTCTTGTTTTCACCACCATAATTTGAGAGGATGCCACATCAACCCCCATTATTCATGGAAAATGGGCTAGGCATGTGATTATGATATAGAAGACTCTAGAAGAGTCTATATTGTAATTATGGTTAAGAGTTTAGGTATTCAAGCCTAAATAATAGTGGGTTATCGGGTTGTGTTATAACCAGGCCACTAGGAGGAAAATGGGTCCATTTTTTCGAGTGCATTTGTTCCATAGATGAGAAAAAATAGTCGATAGGGATAGGAGATAGAGTGCACAGTGATACTTTTTGCACTATAGTAGCCCACGGGCCATATGCTTTACTTCTTTGTACTCATAGCCATATTTCCATTCAAATAAAGAGAGTGGATTAACCTCACCTTCCAGCTGGATTTTTCTCCCAAAAGGGTTTATCAGAGCATACCTTGTGTCAAATGTGTGTGTGAGATTTCTTTTTTTCATTCTTTCTTTTCTGCATAATTTTCATTTTAATGCACACACTATTAATAGTATATCTATAGATCCATAAATCTAAGAAAACTATAATAGTGTAGAATTTCATATTTTAAATACAATATTATCAGATTTGTTGTGACAAACTGTCCAATGGAATATCCATGATAGTTTATGCTATAATATTAGTATCAGAGCAAATTTATTTGGGTGTATTATGAATATTTGCAAGAGATCTATATTGATTGGGCCAAAAGTCGTAAAATCCTAATCATAGGCGATGAATTTGTGAATAACTATCGTGATCTTGCGAAGGAGAGGTTTTTGTAGTTGGAACAAGAAGCCGCTAATATAAATATCAACATAAATATCCTCATGGGAGACCTAATCAATAATCTTGGTATATTTTGAGAAGATGGGGGTTCAAATGCATAGGAAAATTTAGAAGGGGGGTTAGGAGAACACGAAGAAATAGAGAATCAAGAAAAGAAAGAACCTAGAAAAGATCAACCAATTCTGAGTGTCGTGACTCAATCACAGACCCTATTTAAAATGGAAGTGAAGGTTGATATTAATCTATGCCACTACAAGATCGATGCTCTAAAGTTAAATCATGGGTTGCAGAAATAAGAAGTGTATTTCAGTGCCATCACCATCTGCAGGATCAAGTCATGTTTTTCAAGCCCAAGTCAATGCATGAGGTTTGTGTACAGGCACAATACCTGGAGAACATATGCCTGAAGAGGATCAAAGTAGAATGAGCAACAAGATGCTTCTAAGGAGGGAAAAACAAGCAAAAAGAGGGAAAAGATAAAAATATGGAAACCACAACACACCAGTGCAAATATTCCAACAACCACTGCAACATTAATGACCATATAGAGGAGAAGTGTTGGAAATTGCATCCAAAGCTAAACCCAAAGAACAAAAAGAAAGACAATAAGAAGAAGAATCTAATTGCCATTAATTCGAGCAACCAAGTTGAAAGAACTTCAAACATGGATTAGAATATCATTTGTGTGTCAATGCTGAAGGAGGTGAACCTAAGTATCCTTCAACAATAAGAAGAGAAAGAAATTACCAAACTCTTCCATATAAAGATATAGGTCAAGGATTCAAAAGTTGTTTCTCTGTTTGACATAGGCTCACAAGCAAATCTAATTTCAGTAGAGCTATTCAAGAAGTTGCGGCTGGAAGTCCACGATCATCCAAACCCATATCCACTAGGATGGGTAAATAAGGATGCAGAGCTGAAGGTAACAAAATAGTGCAAAATTAGATTTTCCATTAGTGCTCATTCTATTGATGAAGTATAACTATATGTGGTTCCCCTTTATGTATGTGAACTCATGTTTTGGGAATCCCTACATGTATATGAAAATTTTAATTTTCATGCAAAGAGCCAACCAGTATCGGCTCGTCAAGGATGGAAAATTGTTCACCATCAATGCACACAAAGGCAAGTCGAAAATAATGTTGGTAAGTGCAAACCAAGCCAAGAAATTGATCAGTTCCAAAAAGAAGTATGTTTTATTGTTTTTAATAGAAAATCGGTCTATAGAAGAGCCAATAAGAGGCAAGGCATCCATGAAGGGGTCTATTAAGAAACAAAAACAACAACTATAAGAGTTTCTACAACCATATGGGGATGTGTTCCAAAAGCCTAAAAGGTTACCACATAAGAGGGAAGTGGAGCATGAGATCCAACTATTACCATACTCCTGATTTCCAAACATTGGATTGTACATGAAGTCTATTATAGAAGCATGTGAGATGAAGAAATAGTTGTAGCAGCTGCTGGAACAGGGTGTCATTCGACCAAGTAAATCACCATGTGGGTCACCCATCATCATTGTGCCAAAGAAGAACGGGACTTGTTGGATGTGTATAGATTATAGGGCATTGAACAAAATCACGCTAAATAATAGTCCCCCTTGCATAGGATAGATGATCTACTAAATCAGTTGCAGCAAGAAAAATACTTCACCAATATGGAATCAAAGTCTGAATATCACTAGGTTTGAGTCAAAGAAGAAGATACCTAGAAGATCACCTTCAAAACCAATAAGGGATGGTATGATTGGTTAATCATTCCATTTGGCCTATGTAATGCACCAACTACATTTATGAGATTAATGAATGATGTACTACACCCTTTTATAGATTCATTTGTTATTTGTCTACTTGGATGATATATTGGTATGCAAAGCTACCTAAGAGGATTACATCTCACATTTGACGCAGGTTTTGGAGACATTAAAGAAGCACAAGCTACTAGGAAATCTCAAGAAGTATGATTTTACACAACAATCTTTGGTGTATGTTGGGTATTTGATAAGTGGAGGAGAGATGAGGATAAATCCTTCCAATATGGAGGCCATAATGAAATTAACAGTGCCTACTAATGTTTTTGAGGTCAAGAGTTTTAATGGGGAAACATAGTAACTGAGGAAATTCATAGCCTCATTTTCAGCGGTAGTAACACTGCTCCATGCCATAACAAAAAGTGGCAAGAGTTTCTATTAGGGAAAGGGTTAGCAGATGGGGTTCGAGGAATTAAAGAAGAAGATTAGTCAGGCACCATTTCTAACATTACCTAACTTGAAAAAACCCTTTGTAGTGGAGACAGATGCGAACGGGTATGCTATGGGAGTGGTATTGATGCAAGGAGGAAGGCATGTATCCTACCATTCTAAAGTATTTCATGGGGAAGTTATTAACTACCCTACCTACGACAAGGAGCTCTATGCTCTGGTGAAATATGTGAAGAAGTGGAAGCACCATCTAATGAGAAAGGAGATAGTAATCCACATAGATCACCAACCACTACAGTACTTGAAGGCCCATAATAAGCTACAATAGACCAGACATTACAAGTGGATGGGGTTTCCATAGAAGTTTCATTTGGTGATCAAGTATAAGAAGGAAAGCATAAACAAATTGGATGACATGCTTTAAGTCCACCCACAATAAATATCACAGATTTGGGAACTCTTGTGCACATGGATTCATTCACCTGTGATGCATATAGAGAGGAATATTTTGAGGATGAGGACTTGAAGGAGGTTTTTCAACAGTTGCAGAGTCAGATTCATGTGCATGATGGTGAAAACACCATTGACTACCATATCCATGGTGGGTTACTCTATATGTTGGGTAAGCTATGTGTTCCTAAATGTGAGGGATTGAAATTAATTAGAGAGGCACACACCTCCAAGGTTGCAGGGCACTTTGGTGTATGGAAGGTCATGGCCAACTTACATAGGTATGTGTATTGGACCAAGATGCAATAATAGGTAGTTAGGTTCATAATAGGGTGCATGCTTTGTTGTATTGGCAAGCCTAGCAATAGGAAATAGGGTGTATATCATCCCTTACTTGTACCCACTCATCCTTTGGAAAGTATTTCCATGAAATTTGTGGGAGGTTTACCAACAACCAGGAAGAGACGTGACTACCTATTCATGGTAATTCACAAGTTCAGCAAGATGTGTGTTCCGATTCCCGATAAGAAGATAATAAATGGACAAGAAGCAACAAAGTTGTTCTTTAGGTAGGTCTGCGTGCACTTTGGGATACCAAGAGCATCGTTTCAAATAGGGATAAGATATTTCTGAGTGCATTTTGGACTAAATTATAGGAAAATATGGACATGAAGTTGAAGAGATCTACAACATTCCATCCATAGACATATGGACAGACATAAGTCTCAACAAGAATTTAGTGCATCTTCTAAGGGGATATTACCAAAAGCATCCAAAGACTTAGCATGAAAACTTGATATATTACAACATTCTTATTGTATAGCAGTCCACACTTCTACAGGAAAGTCCCCATTTGAAACCTGTTTTGGATATTTGTTGCCTTCACCTTTGGATGTCGCATATGGGAAACAAGGAGGATTGAGGAAATATCATATAGGAGATGCCTTGAGGGTTAAATTTTTTATAGAGATGATAAGGTAGATCCAGCTACATGTACAAGAGACACTACAGAAGTTGTAGGAGAAATATAAGGTCAGGCATGATCAACATATAACAGAGAAATCGTTCAAGGTGGGCGACAAAGTATGGCTATAGTTGAAGAAGGAGAGGATACATGGGCTTGGTAAGAAAATCAAGGCTCTGAGGTATGGCCCCTTTGAGATACTAGAAAATGTGGGTGATAATGTCTATCGTCTTAGTTTACCACCATATATGTGTTAGAAAATTATATATTACAAAGCAATGGAACTCATAAAATAATGCAGAAACATAAACATAGAAAACACATAAAACAAGAGAGACACATATATATGTGGTTCACCCAATTTGAGCTACATCCACAGAGAAATATCATGTCCTTCCTTTTATATTATCCAATAAAATGATGAGATACAACCTACAAGAGATCTGTTGTAATTTCTTCTTCGCTCTCATACAGTCCCCTCTTCCTTTTTCGCTCAAAATAATAATACACAACCACAATACAATTCCCTCATATAAGACCTCTTAATCAGGAAGATAATTATGCTCCACACCCAACAATCTCTCACTTGGAGACTAATTATGGCAACTCCACCTCTGCTTCACTTGCTAGAAAATGATTCCACTTTAGACCTGGTTGTTTCTCATCTTCATCATCATACCTGAGGACCAATTGAAACTAAGAAGAATCTCATTTTCTCCCTAGTTAACTTTTGTTAACATATCTGTAGGATTTTGGCTAGTGCGTATATTTTCCAGCGTCAACTATCCATCTTCCAACATTGAGCGTATGAAATGGTACTTGAGATGTATATGTTTAGTCTTGGAATGAAATGTTGAATTCTTTGCAAGATGAATGGAACTCTGGTTGTCACTATATAACCTTCCCATCTTTTGCTTCTTGCCTAATTCATCTATAAACCTTTGCAACCAAATCATTTATTTATTGGCCTCTATAGCAACAACATACTTTGCTTCCATTGTTGAAAGTGCAAAACCACTTTCTAATTTTGAAACCTAAATGACAATTGTTCCACCTAAATTAAATACAGACCCTATGGTGCTTCACCCATTATCTCTAGCACCTACCATATCTGCATCAACATATCCCTGTAGAGAAATGTTTGAACCACCAAAGTGTTGGTGTTTATATATGAATTATAGAATTCAGCCTTCCCCGCATCAATTGTTAATCTGAGGCTCATCTTGTTATTTCAAGGCTACCGTGCAAAGTCTATGCAGGCCATAGTTTCCCTGCCAGCATTGACCATTCAATCAACAATATAACAATGTGTAACAACAAGCAATAACGATAACAACACTCAGAGTAACAACAAATTAGGATTCATAGCAACACAAACTTAATGAACCATTACAACAATAAGGAAATAATGACAACATAAATAAATCTACACATAGCACTAATCCAACAACACCTGATCAGGAGAGTGGCCCCAACTCTCTGATCAGGACTGTGGAAAAAAGATCAAAGGCTAGATAATACTCAGAAGATAAAAATTGCATTAATCAAAAGGAAAATACTAAAGTTTTCTATTACATTCTCAAAATAAACCTTCAATATTTGGTCTCCTCCCTATATGTGTTCTCTCCCTTTTCTCTTTGATTTATGTCTTTTAAATATACAAACAATAAAAGGAAATTTACAAAAAACCGATTACAAAATGATTTCCCATACAATTTAGATTGATTACAGAATCTCAACAAGCAAAATGAGATCTGAGACATCTTCCCATCATGATTCAGCTGGAACAAGTCGAATTTGGTTATTGCAATTGGGTAATTTGGAAAACAACCACAATAGAAAATCTGTAAATATGTCCTCAAAGAACCTTGCTTCTCTCCCCATTTAGACCGATTTATGGAAAGTTGCTCATAAGGAAACTAATTTGGTATGTTCTGCATAAAACCCATGCCTCGGATTTTCAATATTCTTCTTCATTTTCCAGAAATGTCCAATGCAAAACTCTCGCTTTTTATTCCTGCGAATTTCTGAGTTGAAATATTTGATTATGAGTTGAAAATCAGTTTTGCAATCTGGAAGAGATCTTGGAGTGTAAAATCGTGAGTGATGTTATAACAAATTCATCAATAAACCATCATTGGCAAAATCATGCATAATAATCATCAATTTATTAAAAATAAAGAAGAATCAATATTACTTATCCACAAGAGCATAAATAATTATAAATGGAATTATATAATAAATTATGATAAATAATGTGATAAAATAATAGTATAAATGGATGAAATGGATGTTAAGAAGTGATAATAATAATGAAAAATTAGTAGCGCAACATCTCCCCCAAACTCAACATGTTGCATGTTCTCATGCAACCCAATACCTCTATATTAACTAATATGTAATACAATAAACAAAATGTTCACCTCAATTCATGATATTGATCGAACAAAAGGTCTCTTCCCCAAATGATTCTTTAAAACAATAGTTGTTCAATTCTATCATTGTTGGTGAAGCTATAACAATTTTCATATTTAATTTCAATCATATGAAGTTGCAACAAAGTATGATACAAGTAATAAAAACTTCATTAACCATTTTCTAAAAAAATTCAAACCAGATTTTGCTAAAATTTTGCAAGAAAATTTCGGTTATATCAATGCTTCTCCAATATGAAAATCAAATCTATCTAATGCACAGAATCCAGATGTAAACAAAATGGTTGTAGGTAATGATGTTTAATTTCTCAAAAATTGTACATCTGTTTTGCTTGAAATTTGATGGGTTTGTTCCTATTACCTCGATACTTCTCCACACAAAAAATAAAGCAATCCAATGAATGAATTTCAATATATCAACAAAATGGTTGTAGGTAACAATATATGATTTTTGGAATTTACCAATTGGTTTAGCTTAAAAATTTCTTGGTTAATGATACCTCTTTGTTGTCCAAAAATCACAAGAATCCAATTGATAGTTTTAAAGATATACAAAAATCAATTTATGCACTGTAAAGGAAAATGAAATTGTGTACCTTAAATGAGGAAGAAATGAGAAAACATCCATCATGCATAGCAACTCTTCCCCCAAACTAGAGAATTAGTATGCCCTCATGCTACACTAGAAAACAAATTGAGGTGGTTGCTACAATTGTTGTTGAAATCTTTGCTTGGTGTATAACAGCATGAAATAAGGGAGGCTCTGAGAATGAATAAGGAGATTGATGGATGATAAAAAAATATTAATGGCATGGTCATGATGAATAAATTAATGAATGTAACGCTCCCCCAAACTAAAAGATTTTCTGTTTTTGAAAAATGGGAAGTGGTAAAGAAGGGAAATAATGGTTGAAAAATATGAGTGAATAATGCTCAGTGGTTTTTCATGACATTCTCCTAAAATTTTAATAAATCAAAAACTTATGCTATTTTACCTCCATAAAAATGTGGAATGGAATGTATGGATCAACATTTATTGAAGCTAATGTAGGCTGAGCTGATGCTGAAAGTGATGTGAAAGTTGGAAGTCATGCAAGCTGAAATAAAGTAATTAGAAAGTGTAGCAGGATTACCTTTCCCCAAACTGATTAGTTTCATTGTCATCAAGATTTCTATAACACATATCATGAGTATCCTCAATGAGTAATTTCAATTACCTGGGATTCAAAATCAGAATTAGGCCTCTTTATTCTACCCCAAATAGTAGTGTTGTTAATCTATGAATAAATGGTAACTGATTGGGCAAAGCAACTATCTTTGGCTAAAGATATGATACTTGTAGAATAAAGGAATGATAGATTAGATGATACAAAATGACAAATATCAAATATCCTAAAAGTTCATCCCTAACGTGGAAAGTAAATATCTATGACTGAATAATAGATATAAACCATGACCACCATCATTAACAATGTAAACTTTGAAACGGGAACCCATACTGTTCCCGTTTTGTAGAGATAGAAAAAAAGTGACTCGATTTCGAAAAGGGGTTATGTAAAACACACGCGTTTTTTAAAGCTTAGTTTTTGGCACTTTAAATAACCGATACGATTACTTGTTTTGTAGGGGTAGTAAAAACGTTACTCGATTTTCAAAAGTGGTTAAACAGAATACACTTCTTTTTGTTGGGAGCATATTTTTTACATTTTAAATTTTCTTATGTATCAAATATAAATATTTGTTTTTAATATTAGTGATTTTCAGGCTGATTTTGAAATGTGTAGATGCAACGTGTTAATGTAGCATACCTTTTTCTTAGAGGACTTATTTTTCACACTTTAAAATTTATTATCTTCAAAAAAAAATTAAATTATGATTACTTAACGAATTTTTAAGTTGTTTTATTTTTTTTTTCAATGT
>APFE031690275.1:215659-260936 GCA_000404065.3 Pinus taeda
CAAATTTTTTATGGTTTACATATTTGTTTTTTTTCATTTTTTTCAAATATGTTTTTTTTACTATTTATTTGTTTATAATTTGTAATTTTTTTTTTAGTTTTTTAATTCTTATCTTTTATAAGTTAATTTTGTTTTGTTTTTACATTTTTATGATTGAATTTTTATTTTTTTTTAGTGTATATTTTAATTTATGTTTTGCTATTTTTTTTTAACTTTTTGTTTTGTTTTGTGTTGTTTCATTGTTTTAATTTTAATTTTATTTATGTTTTCATTATTTTTTTGAAATTTTAATGTTTTTCAAGGTCGATAAAATATTTTACGCCATTATTTCAAAATGTTGAAATTTTACCCTTGAAATTTTTTTGTTATCCTAGCGTCAACACTTTTAGTTTTGAAGGTGTTTTTTGCACAAAATTTACCATTGGAAAAAAAATGTTATTCAAACATCAACACTTCGTTTTGAAGGTGTTTTTTTGGACAATTTTTGCACAAAAAATTGATTTTCACCGCCATTTTTAAAACATGTTGAAAATTTACCCTAGAAAAAAAAAGGTGTTATTCCAGCACCAACACTTTTCTTTTTTAGCACTGTTTTTGATGTTTTTACAGGGTTTTTTTTGCCAAAGTTCTCATTTTGAGTTTATAGTTCCCGTCTCAAAGTTTACATTGTTCATTTAAGAAATGATTAAATATTACCCCATTAACCATGAGTTCTAGCAAACCTTATATATGAAACAGTGGGATTTATCGGCAGTTAGTTTTGAGAAAACAAGGTAACCAAGTAGATCATAGTATTGAATTAAATTCTATACTATATGCATGGCCACTGCTGATAGCAAGCGTCCATAGCCTCGACGGGATGCCATTTTAACCCATTGAGATGCCAATGAATGGTGCCACCTCGCTCAACTCGTCGTTCTGATTCTTATGGGCCCAATGTCATGTGAGAATCGCTCCAGGGTATAGGAGCCACAAGCCTCCCTGCACAAATGGTCATATCTGTCTGCAAAACCCTCAACTACTGAATGTGAGTTGGACTACGGAGTGATAGAACCCTAGCTGCTAGATCTGAATGGTATTGTGGCTATAGACCCTGAACTGGTGGATCTGATTGTTGCGGCGGTGATAGAACCACAACTGCTAGATTTGATCTGGCAAAGAAGATGATGGGTGATCTTCAAAGAGATGAGGGAACTATGGTCTCAAGGAGTGTCAGGTGCTACAAATCGCAATATACATAAGGGTCCAACAGTAGTACTCGTCCCAATCTTTTAGGGCACTAATTAAGGAGGATCAACAGTACCCTTAGCTGTACTACCTGACTACCTTATCATATCTGTGAGTAATCTCCCTGAGTGCTGTTCTCAGTGTACTATAGCAGCAAGACGGCCAACGGTTTATCTACGATGAAGTTTCAGGTGAGCCTAGGGGGCTTCCGATATACCTAGAGGGTACATGGAAGACAGTACGTGTGCGGTTCCATCTAATGTGCTACTACTCGAAGGGGTACCCAGAGGAGTTACAAAGTAGTCCAACAAGTGTGACCAACTCTTATATTTCTTGCATGCATGCCTCCCCAAATCCGCAGGTTTATGCGCTCAACGACAAATCCTATGGTTTAAAGACACTGAAACATGTCTCTAGCAAAAAAAAAATGTGGTAAAAATGAAGATACCACCGGCCCTGGAAAGCACTCTGATACCACTTGTTATGATCTTGACCTGCGAAAAGATGCTATAATACCAAATATATGAAGAAACACAACCCAGAACACAAAACAAAATGAGAAATAGCAACATGTAGTTTATTATTCAAAGATGAAATCAGTGTTCACTTGCCTCTTCGAGGGGGAAACCTCCAATAGAGTAGGGCTCGATTACAAAATAAGACACGAGGCTCCTTAATGGGGAGTCTTTATCCTATATATAAGATTCATACATGTTATACCATGGGTCAGTACCATGGTTCTCTTAATACCATCTATCTAATACCATGGCCCGTTTGTAACTAACTGTTGTCCCTTTCTTTAAATGCGGGTCAACCACTTACAATTATTAATATGGGCTTTATTGAATCTTTAACTAACTATAACTATGACTCAACCCTATTACATAAATAAGGGGGTTAGGGTTGGACCCTAACAAGATCAAGATTGCATTAATCAAAAGGAAAATACTGAAGTATTCTATTGTATTCTCAAAAGAAACCTTCAATATCTGATCTACTCCCTATATGCGTTCTCTCCCTTTTCTCTCTGATTTATGTCTTTTAAATATACAAACAACAAAGGGAAATTTACAACAAATTGATTACAAAATGATTTCCCATACAATTTATATTGATTACAAAATCTCAACAAGCAAGATGAGATATGAGAGATCTTCCCATCATGATTCAGCTGGAACAAGTCAAATCTGGTTATTGCAATTGGGCAATTTGGAAAAGAGCCATAACAAAAAATCTGCAAATATTTCATTTGAAGAACCTTTCTTATATCCCAATCCAGACTGATTTCTAGAAAGACGCTCAAAGGGAAACTAATTTGGTCCGTTTTGCACAAAACCCATGTCTCGAATTTTTAATATTCTTCTTTGCTTTCCAAAAACATCCAACGCGAAACTATCGCTTTTTATTCCAGTGACTGTTTGAGTTGGAATATTTGATTATTAGCTGAAGATCAAATTTTCAATCTGAAAGAGATATTGGAGGTTAAAATCGTGAGTGATGTTATAAAAAATTCATCAATAAACCATCATTGGCAAAATCATGCATAATAATCATCAATTTATTAAAACTAAAGGAGAACAAATATTACTTATCCACAAGAGCATAAATAATTATAAATGGAATTATATAATAAATTATGATAAATAATATGATAAAAGAATAGTATAAATTGATGAAATGGATGTTAAGAAGTGATAATAATAATTACAAATTAGTATCCCAATATAAAGCATAAAGTTTTATTTGTGGTAGCCTCTCAAATACTTGAGAATCTATTTCACTTCCATCCAATGTTATTTTCCTAGATTGTTCACGTAGCTAGCTACTTTCAACTCTCACTCCATGTGCAATATCAGGTCTTATGCAAACCATTGCATACATTAAGCTCCCAACTGCTCATGCATATGGAACTTTAGACATATTATCCATTGATCATGTGATCAATTTTTATCTCAAAAAAGAAAGTACCCAGAAAGCATTAACACTGGCATCAAGTCGAAGTGCTCGTCATTCTAAATCCAACAATGTTCATTTCACCTCAATCTGACACTATATGCTCCAGATATCGTGTTCTAATCATTTTCCCAAACAGGTAAAATTTGAGCAGGTCTATTGAATGAACAATTGACTAGGTTGACCATATTGTTGAGTCAGTAGGGTGGATGTGGAGGGTACGACCCAATGACTTGGCATCTTCCGGTTCACTAGTTTCGAGCACATTTGATTGGTTTGTACAGGTTGAAGTGGACCAATGAAGTGGTGCCATGTGGCCCAGACATGGGTTGCCATGTGGCACCCCAATAGAGGCTAAAATTTTGGTAATAGGTTGAACAGACCTCTGGAGGTTCGAACATGGCACCTCCCATCCAACAACAAAGTGCCTCATGATTAGGTTGAGCAGTGGTTCTTGATAACCTTAGAGCCAAACTTGGATATAAAGTTTATGTCGACACCCATCAAAGGAAGGGGCCGAGCTGCTATCTCCACTCGCGGTCATGTTTGTTACCATATATACGTAGCTCTTCTAGAAAGTGCTTATGGCAGAGGTCGCCTATGAAGAGTCCAGTCCTAGGATCATATGCTAACCCACATGACCACAGGCTCTGACATTTTGGCGCTAAAGCAAAAGGGCACTCTGGTAAGGGGGCTAGCCCCAGGTCCTATGGACCATGAATATGACCACATGTCGATATTTTTGGGGCCCAGTGGGAAGGATAAGCAGTTAAGCCTAGCCCTTGGACCCGTGGCACCCATATGACCATGACCCCGTGTTTAGGGGCTAAACCAGTGTGGGCGGGCATTAAGGCCCATCCCTTGGCCCGATGTGGCCCATATGACCATGATTTTCAAAGTTATGGGTTCATTAGGAAAATTAATGAGCCTACAAAATGCATTGGCAGAGGGTGATTTTTCACTCAATTAGAGGAATTCGGGGTGGAATTGTAGGACCGTTAGGCAGATGGTCTGATTTGTAGGATGATTAACTGTAAAACTCATATGGAGCTTTGGAGAGCCCTATCTTTTGGAGTTTTTGGCCAAATTGAGCTAAAAAATAGTCTACTTAGGGGTTTTTGGATGTTCTGAATCCATTTGTGACCCTTACTTTCTGATTTTAGCACATGTAAGTAGTATTTTTGTAGTTTTTATACAAAAGTCGTATGGATCAATAAGGATTTGGAGGTAGTTCTGGAAGGTGTTTGGACATGAAGAAGGCCTTGTAGGGGTATTCCCACCTTCAAAAGTATACTGAAGCAACTATAACTTGCAGGGTTCAACTTAGGTTCACTTTTCTCATTATGTTATGTTGATGGAAGTTTTGTTTATGTGCTTCAATGTGGAATTGAAGTGCCCACATGCTCATTTTAGCTCATTTCAATTGAAGTATGACATCTTTGTAGGAGATGATTTGTGTTGTTGTTGTTTGCGAGAGTTCTTTGTAAGAGAACATTACCTTGTAGGGGCAATAGCCACATGCTTACCATCAAATAATTATTTATGTACTGCATTTTTCTACTAAATATATGAGTGGTCTAGCTATGTTGGCAGGCCCGAAGATGTATCCTAGGAGGGGTGAACTCCGTGAATAAATATTTTGTTCTCTTCATTATGCCTGCATGAGTTATGTGTTGTTATGTTTCTTATGTTAAGTTACATGTGAATACTAATTCATGACTTGAAAATACATTGGAAAAACCTTTTTGCTTCAAGATCCATTTTATCTTGCAAAGCGTCAACACAGTCTTATTTTTGGTTTTATTTGATTTTGGAAAAGAAGAAGAAAACGTCTACTCCAATTTCAGATCATGTCACAATAAATCAAACTAGTTGTTTTGATCAAATTCATCATGTATAAGCATATCATATCCTGGTAGCTCAAAACACAACCATCATAAATCTGAGTCATAGATCACATGCATAATCAAAACTAAAATAAAGCATTGATACTTATCATTCAATCAGTTCTTTGCTTCTACCTTTGTCCTCTGTGATTTCTGTACACACCCCAGATTGGTTGCCACAACCAACAAGCACCTAGTTCTTCTCTTCTCTTCAATCACATACACTTGCACATAGTGTACACTAGACATATACAACCACACACAAAAAACAACACCACAAAATAGTTATGCTTACATCCGACATACAACACATACACCTACACACAATGTACAACATAACACATACACCTACACCCGTTGTACAATACAACACCTACACCTACACCTACACTAGGTGTACACCAAAATGCAATGCATACACCTACGCTAGGTGTATAATAGAATATATATACGTACATAGAGTACAACACAATGAATACACATGTCACAATACCATGACTACACAATGCATACACCTACACCGGTGTACAAAAAAATACATATGCATACATAGAGTACAACATAATGAATACACATGTCATGATACCATGACTACACAATGCACATATACAATACCACATATGCACAACACAACATATACGACATGCACACAATACCACATGCACACAACACAACATGTATGACATGCACACAATACCACATGCACACAACACAACATGTATGACATGCACACAATACCACATGCACACAACGCAACATGTATGACATGCACACAATACCACATGTACAACAATACAATATGTACACAACACAACATAGACACAACACCACCTGCACAACGTGTACACAACACCACCTGCACAACGTGTACACAACACCACCATTAGGGGAATTTTGAGGTCTAAAATGGGCCTCCTAAGAAAAATGTACAACCAAAATAAACTTTACAAGAACCAATAGGATTCAAAATGATGATGTCTACCATGGGGGATGATTCACCATTTTTGGAGTAAAAAAGTAAAAAGTTTAAAAAATAATAAAATAATAAAACTGCGTTTCCATCTCGTATTTTCAACTTATCTCCCTATGGTTTTACTCAAATTTCAAGTGGGAGTACTCGTTAGATGCAAAATTTGATTCCTCATCCAAGGAAAACCCGTGTCGCATACTTTCGATGAACCTTGCTACATGAAAAATGAGAAATACATGAAAAGCATTATTGCAATAACATTTTTTCATGTATTTCTCTTTTTTTTTTTTTTTGTAGCAGGGCCCATCGAAAGTATGCAACATGGCTACCCCTTGGATGAGGAATCAAATTCTACATCCAATGAGTGTTGCTGCTCAAAATTTGAGTAAACCCATAGGGAGATAAGTTGAAGATACGAGTTGCAAAAATAGTTTTTTTCCTTTTTTTTTCCCTCTAAAATTTGATGATGTAATCTAATTTTATTTTATTATTTCCACTATTATTTTATAATTTCCTTAGGAGACCCATTTTAAACCTCAAAATTCCCCTAATGATCTACGATGTGTACACAAAACCACATCACCACATGCACATGTACACAACACCACCTACGCACAACACTGCATGTACTTAACACCATGCACACAACATCATGTGTACATAGAAACACATATACCACATGTACATAGCACCATATGTACACGACACTACATATCTAACATGTACACAACACCATCTGTACACAACATTGCTTATACAACATGTACACAGTACCACATATGCAACATGCACACAATACTATAGGTACAACATGTACAATAGATACACAACAATAGCACTAAACATCCAGAGACCACACTATCCTTACCAAGCAACCTTTCCTCTAGCGTCTTTCCACTATCCATTCTTGTTCCAACATGCCACAGATCGCACTTCTTTCATTTCGCTGATGTATCCCTCAACATTACCTGTCCATAACACAAACATAGACATAGTATAATCACATAATATCAATTCATATCCACATGATGCTAACCTCATAGATCTGTCAAGGCTACTCTTCCCACTTGATTCCTCATAAGGCTAGGAACCTCTTCATGTTATTCTCCTATCTAAGGAATCATTCCTCCACAAGAATGATCCTGACAACTTTGTCAGAAAACAACATACATACATACATATGTACCTACAAACATCAACATAAAACAATCATGATCCCTGATGACCCTGTCAGACAATGGCATACATCCATACATATCTACATATATACATATATTAGCATAATCATGATCACAACACAATTACTAGATATCATGTGGTCAAGGTTAAGAGAACTCCCTTTATCCGTGCACAACACATAACATTGAGAACAACAATTCCCAACATAGCCAAGGCATTTAACACCTCAAACCCACTTACTTTACCTTTCTTGTTACCTTTCTCATGATTGTCCTAGCAACAACCATTATCCCAATGGACCCAACCAATCCAACTAGTTTTCATATTCTTACCTTCAACTTCCCTTTACTCATGCAATGAACTTCATCCAAGTCTTACATTACCTTTTGGTTACATTCAACTCCCTTTGAGCTCCACTAACTTTCCTCTTTCCCAAACCAAATATCAAGACTCTCAAAACATAAAAGGAAATACCAAGAAGAAAACAAGATAAAACCATTAAAAACCAATAACAGTACAACACCACAAGCAAAGTGGTATGACCATACACTAGACATAAACAAAACTGCAAATCAAGCACAAAGCACTGAAAGAAAAAAATTAGCAATAAACAACATGACCCAACCTCATGGGTTCCCAATAATTCCAAAATAAATCTCAACCCGAGCCTTCTTCAAGATTTCATGGCAGTCACTCTTTCCATGGAATTCCCTACATCATATTACCATAAACACACAACTGTCAATGCATAAATAAACATAATAGTATACTAGTTATTTAACCTTGTTGTGCTAAGCACATTGCCTTGTAACTGAACATATCCACGCCATCTCTCAAGGGACTCCAATTCCCTTGACACATCCAACTATATCTAGAAACCAACTATTATACCTATCAAATGCATGTTCATGAATCTAGCACATATCCACATAATGTCAAACAAAATCAAGGTTAGGAAGACTTCATGTATTCATGTAAACCACTCATTAGTTTGGAAATGTGGTTTCCAAACACAACCAAAGGAATTCTCACCCAATTCCTTTTTTTTTAACCTTTTCTCTTGCTGCAATCAAGTCTTACTATGTATTGTAACATCACCTAGCCGTTAGTTATGTATAAACAAATCAAGTGTTACCTTGTCAAACTAATGCGAAGCATATTGTTGTACAATTGTCCACACATGTCATCCACATGTTCCAAAGATCAAGACATCATGTCTATTAATTTGAAATAAACCTTTACCAAGACTAACAACCATGTCATATCAACCCACAGTCATTAGCCATAATACTACAACTAGCACCCACTTACTCTCAAGTGCATATCAGTTGTCTTAGCACATAATGTGTTAGTGCAACCATCTTAAAACAAGACCATTTATTCATGCAATCTTATAGACACATACTCATATCATGCAATAAATCAAACATTCAAACAACCTGTAAACATAGATAAATGAAATATATGGCATAATCAAACTCATACCTCAATGTATCTCAAGGGAGGCTATCACATATGCACAGGTCAATATAGATTAGTATGACACAATATCATAAATATATTGGTTCATATCTGAATATAATAACCATAACCATCTGCACAAACCAATCCATATTAGCACGATACATATAACATCAAGATCATAAATACAATGACCATAATCATCATGTGTACAACCAAAATGCATATAACAACAAGTTAACTACCATGCATGACTTTCTGACACATGTGCTTATGACCGCACTGATCAACTCAAATTTATCATGCATGTAACTATAACAATAATAGAATTATAGGCATGTACATAACCCCAATTCTTATAACAACCATTAACCAACATACTTGCATGTCAAACATACAACACTTGTATGACGATCTGCTCTTACCTCGAGGTCTAGTAGTCCTCTCGCTCTGATGATTTGCATCTCTTGCTCTATCTTAGCCAACATATCAGCATCATAACATACCAACATAATCATGATGAAAGAAGACCACAACAATGACCATCACAATGCATGCATACAATCACATAGACATCTAACATGCATGCATGATAAACACATTCTGCCCATTCAGTCCAATAATTGAGCCATGCTATGATACCACCCTATGGTATCATATATCACCTAAAGAGAGTGCAACTTGGCTTTGATACCACCCTGTAACCACCCCTACCATATCTACCCACTTTCACCGACCTATCAAGGTAAACATGATTTGAGGACTACTATGGCATGACTCAACCTCCTAGATCACCTTAAGGAAATGGAATTGACAAAGCAAAACCATACTGGCTTCTCTCAAGTCCTACAAGGCCACCAAGAGCTAAACCACCCTTTTAGGTACCCAAACCCTGAGTTAACTTACTATTTCACTAATATAGACTCCCATACACTGAGATAACACTACCTAAATTCGATTGTAACCCTCCAGTCGCATGCATAAGCCTGCAAGGGAGAGATTGTAGTCTTTTTCACCCAATTTTGTGCCAGTCACCATGAGATCTACGCCACTTTTTCGGGGCTAGTCTCTAGACCACTACCTAGAACTTGATAGAAATTTCCAGAATGATAAATGACACAAGGACAAAGCCTCTAACAAAAAACTTAATCAATGACTTGACCTAACCAGGCCTTACCATGATAGTCATTTTGTCAAACACATGGTGAACATGAAATCTACAGGTCATGAATGCATATATGAACGCAGTGATCTGATACTTATCTAAGAATCATCAAGACAGTCTAATGCCCTCTCATAATAGCTACAATGACATCTATTAGTTCATCCATTCAATATCCATTCATTTACAAATCAAAACATGTTAACAACAATAAGTAGAATATGTCATGAAACCATACGTATAACCAACATATAACCGGAATAATAACAGTAATAGAGAAGCCATTAAAGCTACATAATAACAAGTACATTTACTCATAAAATACAAGAGGAAAATAACTCTTATAACCATATGCAAATCCAACCAAGTCAGGGACTTTCACATACCACCCCACCATAGATTGGGCTGAACCAGATCTTTCTTTCAGCCAATCACCCTCATGCCATATTCCAAGCATGAATGTGGGGCTCACAACAAAACAACCAAGGCTTCCTTAGGCTTTACCGCATATCCTGCCATTACCAGTCAAGGTATTTCTAGGCCAGGAGCAAGCACATGCCCAACCAGGCTTTACCGCAATCTTGCCATTACCGATCAAGGGATTCCTAGGCCCAACCAAATAAACATACACAACCAGGATTTACTGCAATCTCACCAAAACCAGTCAAGGGATCACTAGGCCCTAAACAAGCATGGATGCCTTTGGTTTTCTTCACCAATACCTTGAGGAATTTTCCTATCTCCACCCTCATGATTTATCACGTATCTCACCATTACTAGTCAAGGGATTTCTAGGCCCTTGGGAATTTTCCTGAGACCACCTCATCCGATTCCAAAACCATCAAGAAATCCAAGCTCAACAAAAGAGAGAACTCCATCACACTATGACTATCAGGAAATGGCAAGGAAAAGCTAAAACCAGTGTCACATCTGGCAAATACCATGTCAATAACAACAAGAGAACCAAATACACTCATGCATATACCATGCATGTCAAAACTAGCAAGGAAATCATACATGCATCTCGATAGCTACAAAGTAATATTGTTGTATCCGCTTGATCCAACTCTTCCTTGCTTGATCTTTGCTTCCCTTTGCTTTCTTGTCCTTCCTTTTCCTTCCTTTCTTCAAATCCAAAGTATTATGATACAAATTTAAACAGGAATGCAACAAATTACAGATATAACCATAAATACATAGATGTAGTAGAAATAACACTATCTCTCATTAATATCAAAAAATGAAATATGCTTACAAACAGAATGGAAATGAGACTAGCTCAGGCGATGGTAGCTTATCCCTGAGAAGAGATGTGGCGGCTACATACCTCTGAACTCCATTACAATGAAGCTCAAGGGCCTTTTTATTATTGAACAATAAGGGAAAACCCTAAAAAATCAAAACCCTAACTTGAGAACATGTAACACTAAGAGTTTATGGGCCCTGTTGGGGTTAGTTGGGTAGCCAACTTCCCAGGGTTGTAGCTTGGTCATATTATTTATCTTGATTTAAATTAATATAGAAAGAGATGCACCAAAACTAAAGGTATAAGGTCAAGGAGCAGGTTGCCACATGTTGACATTGATTTGTTTATAAAATTTATTGTTTCAATAATCTTGTATGTCATTTATCTCTAGATAATCACGGTTGTACATGATTGGAATGATGCATGCTTGTTGTAGTATCTATGGGCTCATACATATGAGTTTAAGACTTGAATTTCATATTAGTTATGTTTTTCATTCTTGTCATGGTATTCAAGGCCATGTACACCTATAATGATACAAGGTTGTCGTGGTATCTATTGGCTCGTGTTTGGAGATTTTTTGTGTTGTACCCTTTCATTATGGACCAAGTATCGAGATATGTGGGAATGTGTACAAGGCTTGCTTTATTTGGAAATAATTGTGCCTAGTTTGTGGTGAGAATCGCAACCTGGTGGAAGAAGAAAGCCTTCCCTTCATTTAGCAACCCAAGGGATCTTCAAGAGAGCATTGTTTAACTCTAGCTCAATATTCAACAACTCTATATGCAATGGAATTCAGTTAAGGAGGTATTTATTGACGATAGGTAGCAACTTTGAGGATAGGAGATGAAATAGACAATTTGTGTGCCAGATGGAGGAGCTGCAATTGGTTTGTCCTAGATAAACAATCTCCCTCCTTCTTTGTTAATTCCCACATTTAGGTGTCCCATGCTCTTCCAAATTTGAATGTTGCAGTCCCATTGGAAATTTCAGCATAATGGAACAGGGCTAGATTCATCTTGAGAAGTTAGTTATGCAAGTCAAATTTTATGTTTTCCTAAAAGTCTTTTGCAAAATATTCAAGATACCTTGATTTAGTTTCTTGGTTGATGGTTTTGCACAATATGTCATTTTGATACCAATCTACTATGTAATTATTAGCATTTATATTTCTAATTTTAAACTTTGTTTTATTATAATATATGAATATATTCCAGACATATATTTTGATTATTAATATATTCTCGGGTTATTGTTTAAAAAATAATACAATATAATCTTTAATCATATATTTTAATTATTATTATTTTTATTATATGTATATATAATAAAATAAAATAGTTAGATAACAACACAACCACCTGCAAAACCATCACCACCAGCGTTCAAAATTGAACCCTTTTTAGCCCATTTTTAGGCTCCTAGCCCTTCCTAGAAGGGTTAAAGAAAAATTACACTTCAAAAAAAAATTAAAATATCAAAATAACTCATCAATTACAAAGGTTAGATTTTTTTTTTTTTAATATTTCAAAATAAGGGAAATATTTTTAATAACCCGTCAATACTTTTTTAAGTTTACGATAATTTCAAGTTTGTACTAGTGCATAAATGAGTCTGACTAGTGATAGTTTCATAGAAGAGATAAGTCAAAGTCCAAATGACCTCATATAATTTAATAGTTATTTCATGATTTGTGGACGTTTCCCTGAGGTCCCCAACTTCCACCAACATGATGCAACTTGCAACAATAAGACATGCAACAATCATGATATTATTACACCTAGCACAAGGCAGCAAATGACATTGAATAACCATTCAACAACTATGCATGTGATCTCACTCCTCCATGATTATCCTTGAGTGCTCTTTCCCTACATCCATTTTTCCCATTTTCATTTGAATCACAACCCATCATCCACACAAGGAAAGTTATCATTAGATGCTAGACTATAAGGTATTTTTAATTATCCTCCTCATATCTTCATTAACATTTGGTTTTTCACTCTATGGATTCTTTAATGCAACACGCCTTGAAGTAATGGCACCCTTCATGGTCACACAATATATCCTGGGCACTATAGAATCCACAACCTAGGAAGTCAACATTGTGGCTAGATACCCTGAATGCAACTACTTGCCATCCTTCCATTCAAGGCATGGGTGGTTGAGTTGTTTTCTACATTGTTAATGGTGCGAATTTTTATTGTCATAATTATATGAATCTACCAACTACGAAAATAATATCTATCTTATATCGAGGGTATTGGACTCCACAACTATAATGCTCTCATTCAAACTCTTGCTTATTTTTCTTCGTTGCTTAAATCCATACAAATTTCTTGTCCAAGTACCATTTTTCATGAAGTGTTTGTTCTTTATCATAAATCTACGAGTTTCCTTGAATGTTACTAAACAAAATTCAACAAATCAACAAATAACCTATCAAGAAATCTATAGTCAAATCCTATGGCATCTTGCTAAGGTTAAATTTTTTCTATCTCAATGTTGCTAAGTGATTTTTAATCTATGTATTTACTTACTCTATTGTTTATTTTTATTTAATATTGTAAATCTTGAAAAATGTCTCCTATTGGTCGTCCTAAGAAGGATAAAATGAAATTGGCAATTGTTGAATCATTTGGTCTTACACAACATTCTAATCAACCATGTAATATTCAAAATGAAGTTGATGCTCATCTACATGAATATGATTAATCAAATAGTGTAGAGCTTGTTGAAATAGAAAACCCATCAAAGAAACACAAAATAATATTCAAATCTAAATGGAATACATGGTTTCCATGGGCTTATGTTTTCAAACATTTAATGGTAATGAAAGGATAAAATATTCTTGACGTGTTAAATTTAAAAGTGAGGCTCCATTTTCAAAAGAGGGAACTACCACTCTTCAACTTAGTGGTATAAGTGGCAATGAAAAAAAATAAAAAATAAATAAATAAAAAATAAAAGAAAAAAAAATCAATTTTTGTTTTACAACTTTTGTAAAGAAAAAGTGATTGAAGCAATATTCCAATCACTAAACATGTAGAACTAATGGTAAATGTTGGGAAGGGAGAAAATTATATCAATGATTGAAAACATGTATTTTGTTGCTCCACATGATTTATCTTTAGAAATGTATAAGTCAATATGTTACTTGAATTAGTGTAAATGCACTCCACGTGTGCTTCTAACAGATGAATTTTCTACATACACAATTACCACACCAAGTAAATATTTTCTTCAAGTTGCTAAAGAGGTGTATTGGAACAATCTAAAAGAGAAAATTTTACATAGGTCATTTTACTAAATTTCATTTGATGAAAGCACTGATCAAATTATGGAACACCAACTCATTGCTTATATTACATATTTGATGAATGGATGAAGAGGTCAATGTTTAACAAATTTTATATGTTTACTCCAAATAAAGGATGGAATAGCTCAATGTATGTATGATCTAGTAAGAACTCTTTTAGCATAAATGGATTTATATTTCATGATTTTTTTTTTTTTGGTTCAGATGGTGCATCTTCCATGAGGGTTATTCATGAAGGTTTATCTCCTAAGCTTCATATGCTCCTCATTTATTAGTTATCCATTGCATAACTCATAGGGAAGCATTAAAATTCAATGAAGATTCATCTCATTTTCCAGAGTTGCAATATATTAACAAAATTGAAACAAAGTTTATTCATGGCTTGGAAAATCAACTAAAAGACATGGCAAATTGAGAGAGCTAATGTATACATTTCAAATCACTAAGTTAGGGGTCTTACAAATTCATATTTTTAGGAGGCTATCTAGAGGAAAGGTCTTGGAAAGGCTTGTTAAACTCATGCATTATTTGTTAGGATTGGGAGTTAGGGGAGAAAAAAAATGTATGCGTTGGCAACAATATTTCAAGTGCGAATTTTCATCCATATACTTGCAAACATGCACATTGAATTAAATAAGTTGAATCAAAAGTTGAAAGAGGATCATGTTGATATTACATATATTGACACTACTTCATATGTTTCTATTAGCATGCTTCATAAACTATTTTTGGAAAGCATTTTTGGTGTAGATGCAATGCATATGTCTTCTTTTTTAGTCAAAGCATAAAGAGAAACCCATGAATTTGTAGATAGGACAGGTATGGTACATTTACATCGATTGAGGTTCGAAATTTTTCCAAATATGAAAATATTCGGGGCTACTATATGATTGTATTATGTTGGGAAAAGGTTTTATTGTAAAGGTGATTAAATCATTAGATAGGAGATTCATATACTTACATGTATTTAATGTGGTTAAATTTTTCACTTCTCAACATTATTATGAAGAAGTGAATGACTGTGAAAGAAAAAGATAGTTGAAATGTTTATGTGAAAAAATTTAGTGTTGGGGAATCACCTATTGTGGATATTGCTAGATGTTTGGGTGAAATGAATGAATTTATTTGTGGTACATGTAAATCATACTCTAAAAAGCATAGGTACGTCATGAGACCAATATGGAGATGAATATGAATAGTTTGAAGACTTTCCATATTTGATGCAATTATGGCAAGTTATTCTTGTTATTCCAACAACCATATCAGTGTGTGAAAGAGGCTTCAGAAAATTAAACAAGATAAAAAACGATGATAGCTAAAGACTTTCATTGGAGACACTAGATATGCTAATGTTTCTATCTCTAAGTGCACATCATGTTGTAAATGAGGTAGATTGGAATGCTACTTATGATCTATGGAAATAAATGAAAACTAGAAATTGATTTCCATTGGGAAAATATATTTATGTTTTCAATTATGTAAGTCCAAATACTTTTGAAGATCATCAAATGAATAGTAGAAGCATATGTTTATCTTTTTTTAATGGAATTTGGGATAATTTTTTTGTTTATTACTAGTTATATTGAGATTTTACAGTGTTTTATTGAAGCTCCTCTTTAAATTTTAATGATTTTAAAGATTTAAAATGACACTATTTCATTATGGAATTTTTTTGAGGGGTTTATTTAATATATATATATATTTAATATAGAAGTGATTTTTTTTATAACCTTTCATCCTTAAAGGGTTAAATGAATATATGCCCTTCCAAATGAAATTAAAAATAGACCTTCAAATTTAATCGCTGTAGCACCACCTAAATGAAACAAATAATGGAAATCACCAGATATTTATAACTAACCCACACCTGCCTTTTTTCGAAGTGTCATCCTGTCATCGAATTTAGCACCATGTGCGTCTTTTTGGATTTAAAATAAAATTAAATTTAGATTCTAGAACCAAATTATATCCACACGTTTATAAAGCCTTTCGTGTAGAATAGACTAATTTTGCCACGTGTGCAACGACTCGTTAGCAAGATTCCCGCAAAAGCTAAATTTCGCGTTGAGCCGAAAGTAAGTTGCCACGCGTACTGAAAAATCGTGACAAAGATTCCTACGTTGACATGTTACTGTAACTTTTTATTTCCTGGTCCAACTCAAGTTCGAGTAAATGCCCGCGCTTAGATCAGTGTGAAGCTTTATTGCTGACGTGTGGGTTTGAAATAGCTTTATTGCTGACGTGTGGGTTTGAAATTCAGTAGTTTTATAGGATTGGAATTTCAAAACAGATTTATTTCTCAAATTAGTTGATTTTCATATTTTTTAATTTATTTTTGTAATTAAAAAAAAAACAATTTTATAAAAATCAATTATATTTAACAAATAAATCACTCTGTGACAAATAATTTAACCATCAAATTTCATCACTGTAACAAGCAATTTGACATCAAATTCCATCCATGCCCCCACAGTATCTCGAGGGCAGGGTTAGGTAGTTCTGTTGGATGGAGCAGGTTTGGAGGCGAAACTATACGGACATGATGCCAACGTGGACACCGCGTTAAGCTTCTGTGAGAATCTTTGTACGGATATGTGTAGTACACGTGGCAGTTTCATTGCGACGTCTACTCGAAAAGGCTTTTGTATTATAAACCTGTGAATATAATTTGATTCTAAATATGCGCACATGACATTATCTATTTTACACGTGTTAAATTGATAGGCACGAGGGAACCTTCTAGAAGGCCAGGAAGGGTTTATATTAATGTTCTACTGATTGTTTTCTTTACCATTAAAAATGTGATAGGAATTTTGTAGAGATCCAGCCATGCTTAGTGTTTTATTATGATTTAAGGTTCATGCATCCTTATTATGATTTAAGGCCTTATTGACCATCTCTTATTAATAATGGAAGACACTAACAACTATTATATGAATACTCCAAAACCACATGCATTCGTTAGGAACCTAAACAAAGGTTTCAATCATAAGCAAACACTATCAACTATCAAAGGGGCAACGAGGCATGTGGACATTGGAAGCTCCATATAGAAAGTACGATCTAGACTCTAAAGAGGGCCAACTAACCCCAACTAGAAATGCCATGAAAGATTCATATTTGAAATCCAAGCAGTGAATTTCAAACTTGTAAAGCAAAGAGAATTGAATGCACTTAAATCCACCCATTAAGTGCAAGTCAGGGAAGAATGAAAAATAGCCTAATCCTCTTACATGAATCCCAATGCAAAGGCCCAATTAGGAACTCATGTACAATTGAGAAAAAAAATGTAAAGTGTCCCTATATACACTAATCCATCTCATCAAAGTGCATGGGTCATTGGCCATTGCAACAATGATTATGGGGAGAGTTGATGATAGTTGTAATTGTTCACTATGGTTGATGCAACTTTGGTAGCTTAAAGGATGAAGACAAAGTAATTTATTTTAAATATGTTTTTTTGGAGCGATGGGGGAGATCTATCTAGAAAACTAATTCACCATCCTATTGATAGGAGCTTTGAACTTTCTAGTGTTTGAAATGGGGGTTTTGTAGTTTTGGTTTTCATGTAGTTTAAGACGGGGTTTCTGCTTTGTTTATCACGATCTCACTGAGGTAAAGGGCTTGTTGAGTAGTCAATTTAGACAATTTTCTTTGAGCATAATTTAGTTTTAAGGATATTTATAAATCTGGGAAAGAGAAAAGCATAGAAAAATAATAAAATTGTTAAGAGTGAAGACGAGATGTTGATAGTATAAATCTTAGTGTTTGGAAATGATAGTGTTGAGAAACGACAACAAGAAATTCTAGTTTAATTTGTCCTTGAATTAAACCGTGAATTAAAATATAATTCTTTTCTCATAGCAATTTGAAAATGAACCACACTCATTGGTTCGAAACGCGTCGACAAATGCTCTATCATGTGATTTACGCCGAAATACTTTTCTCATAAATTTGAAAATGATTAATTAAGTTTAATTAACTTAATTAGTTTAGGAAATTCGAATTGGAAGTCTTTTAGAAGACATGTATATGTTCTCCCTAACTTATAGGAGTTAAGGATGAGTTATGACTAAGTTGTAATTAGTTAACTCAGTTTATTGAGTTAAATCCAATTAAATTAGTTCCAATCAGTGTCAGGAACTAATAGTGAGTAAACAATTAGATGGGCCACTAGTGGCCTAATCAGTGCTACTCTAGTTAACTGAAGATTCCGTCGTCGGAAACTCATGCATGTTGATTTTGAGAAAGAACCAGTTGAGACTAGAGTGCAGGGATAGTATACTATTTGTTTTAGATTTTTCTGAGTTGCACTGACATTGCATGTACTCAGGAACTGATCCTTGAGGGATTGCACTATTTTTAGAGGCTTTATTTCCCTTTAAATACAAGTTATCCTTCATAGGAATTACACATTGGAATAGAGGCTTGGAGAGCTTGTGAATTGGCTAAGCTTTGGCCTTGAGCTTGCTTATGAGTTGGGGATTGAATTTGTTGAGTGTTGGGATTGTTCTAGAGAGAACAAGCATTGTAATTTCATCTTGATTTTCCGGATTAATACAAAACAGATAGTGGGGTTTTGAGCTGTGGCTTTCCCCGAATATTTATTGTGTTATGTGCCTTTGATTCTCTTCCTCTATTGATTATTGTTTGCTCGATGTTTATGGGCTTCCACTGTAAAGAGTAGAAGTAGATTCTTGTCTCTTATTTTAGTAGATCACATGAACTTGTGAATCTACAAGTTTTTCTACATGGTATCAAATCAAGATTGTTTTTTGGGCCGAGAGTTTGCAAAGAAGTTTTGAGAATTTTGTGAAAAATATTTAGAAGAAAAGAAAAAAAAATTGCAAAATTGGATTCCTTCGGAAAAGATACCCAAATTAAAATAAAAAAAATAAATCAGCCAAATCGAAGTTCCGATCAGGGAGATATCACTGATTTAAAATTAGCTCTCTAGAAGAGATTTCGAAGTTTTGAGTTTTTGGGTTACAGGTGAAAGTCAAATTTGCATACATACTTTAGGATCGACAAATGGCATTCCATGGGTTGAGGCTTGAGTATGCCTTGGAAGGCAACTCGAATTTTATAGCCTGGAGGGATAGGATGGAGGTTGTGCTAGAAGATAAGGGCTTGAAGCAATTCATTGATCAAGAAGTCCCCAAGCCAACAGCTACAGATGCACAAAACTTGGCCGAATGGAAGAAGTGTGTGGTGAAGGCAAGGCGAATAATCCTTGAGGGAGTTCGAGACCACATTGTCTCGAGTCTTCATGGCAAGGAAACTCTGCATGCTATGTGGAAAACATTGACATACTTGTATCAAAATAACAGTGATCAAAGGAAGTTGGCATTAAAGGATAAAATTCGTAAAATCAAGATGAAGAAAGGCGACGATTCCAAAGTACTTGACCAAGTTCACTCAATGTCGGGATGAACTTGGAAGTGTTGGAATCAAAGTTACCATGGAGGATATGGTGAGCCTTTCTCTTCTTGGACTCCCAAAGAGTTGGCATAGTTATCAGAACTCTGTCAATGGTCGAGAGAAGTGGCCAGCTTGGGAACGACTATGGTCGGATTGGATGCAGGATGAGATCAGGAGGAACACCAAGGATGGCTCTTCATCAAAGACTAATGATGAAGAGAATTGTGCCTTAGAAATTAAGGCAAGGAAGGGGAAAGGTAAAATTTCTCGTTCCAAATCAGATTCTTATCATGGAGGTAAGAAGAAGGACATTGTGAAAGTTAAATGCATTCATTTTCACAAGATGGGTCACTTTGCTACAAATTTTCCATTGAAGAAGTCTAAGGAGAATTCCTCAAGAGGAGTGGCAAGTGAGGCTTTGGCCTCCCAATTTGAATTGGACTTTTCCCTCATTGCATGCATGGTGTCTTCAATGATGGGAAGTGTCTGGTGCTTAGATAGTGGAGCTTTTTTCCACATGACTGGCAACAAAGAGTTATTCAGTGAACTAGAGGAGAAAGATCTCAAGATGCATATTGAGATGGGTGATGACAGTAAGTATAGTGTTATTGGTGTGGGCACTATTGCTTTTCAAAGGGAGCATGCAGCTCCACTCACCTTGAAGAATGTTATGCATGTACCTGGACTAATGAAGAACTTGGTATCTGTTACCATGCTTGAGAGTAGAGGCTATGATGTGATCTTTTCAAAAGGAAAGGCGTTCCTTCGACACATAGCCATGGGTCAAGTAAAGAAGACATGGATTCGAGTTCAGAATCTCTATAAGATAGAGGTAGAGGATTGTGATTCTTTGAGTTCAAAAGTGGAAAAGATGTTGAGCCAAGACGTCAGTGAGTTGTGGCATAGGAGATTGGGCCACTTGCATCATGGGACTTTGAAGATATTGCAGCAAATCTCTACCAGTCTTCCCAAAGGTACACTTGAGAAAGTTGATACATGCAAGGGTTGTACTTTGGGAAAATACACCAAGTCTTCCTTTGGAGATAGAGATAGTCAAGAAGAGTCTATTTTAGAGAGAGTCCATTCAGATGTTTATGGACCATTCTCAGCAGTATGCACCACCAAACATAGGTATTATGTTATATTTGTAGATGACTATTCTCGTAAATGTTGGATGTTTTTCATGCAAAGAAAGGATCAGACATTCACAAAGTTTTGTGAATTCAAAGCATTGGTTGAGAAAGAGTTAGGCAAGAAGGTTAAATCTCTATAGAGTGATAATGGTGGAGAATATGTCTCCAATGAGTTTAATAATTTCTGTGCAGTGGGGGGGATTAAGCAAGAGTTGATGACACCTCATAACCCTCAACAAAATGGGGTCACTGAGAGGAAGAACAGGAGCATTGTAGGGGCAACAAGGGCGATGTTGCATGATTAGGAACCCACTACACTTGTGGGCTGAGGCATGCAACACAATGGTTTATGTTCAGAACCATAGCCCACATCAGATACTTGAGAGAAACACCAATGGAAGCTCATTTTGGTAAGAGGCTAGATGTTGGTCACTTTAGGATTTTTGGGTCATCAGTTTATTTCCATGTGACCAAAGATGCGCGGAAGAAGCTTGAGCCAACAACAAAGTTGGGGATCCTTGTGGGGTACACTGATACTCCCCACAACTATCAGGTGTACATGCAAACTAGTAGGAGGACAGTGGTTCGCAGGGATGTCAATTTTTATGAGGAAAAGGCCACTTGAGTATCTCTTGAGAGGGAGCTTGAGGTATATGCGGAGGAGGAACTTTTAGTTCCTAAGGTTGAGGAGCCTCAGATTGATGTGGAGCAACCACATGTAGAGGTTCCGAGAGTGGAGACATCCACTTAGGCAGATTCTTCTAGAGAGGGAAGAAAGTGCACTAGAGAGGCTGACAGACTGTTGGATGATGCACGGGAGAATGTGGGAGCACTCTCTTCTTAGTGCAGACAGAGGAGGTCACCAGAGAGGTACACTAGATACATGGCACGTATGGGTGCATGTGTTGTGACAGAGTTATATTCCTTTCAGGAAGCAGTGCAACATCCAGTTTGGGTTGATGCGATGGTGGAGGATTATGACTCCATAGTTCGAAACAATGTTTGGGATGTGGTTCCAAGACCAGAGGATAAGTCAATTTTGAGCTCTCGTTTGCTTTACAAGGTAAAGCAAGCTAAAGATGGTAGTGTGGAGAATCATAAGGCCAAATTTGTGGCCCATGGCTTTTCACAGGTAGATGGGATTGACTATGATGAGACCTTTGCTCTTGTTGCAAGGTACTCATCTATCGAATCTATTTTGGCACTATCTGCACAAATGGGTTGGAGTATCCATCAGATGGATGTGAACACTGCCTTCCTCAATGACATGATTGAGGAAGAGGTGTACATAGAGCAACCCGAAGGTTTTGAAACCTTGGACCATGAGTCACATGTGTGCCGACTCAAGAGAGCGTTCTATGGGTTGAAGAAAGCACCCCGTGCTTGGTACACCAGGATAGGTTTCTACTTCACTAGGTTGGGCTTCATGAAGAGTGAAGTGGATGTGAACCTGTATCACATAGTGGTGGAAGGTAAGTTGTTGATCATTGTACTTTATGTAGATGATCTCATACTGACAGGTGATGAGAAGCTCATCAAATCTTACAAGGAGGACCTTGCAAGAGAGTTTGAGATTAAGGACATGGGGCTCATGCATTACTTTCTTTTCATGGAGATATGGTAGGGAGATGGGGAATTGTTTGTTCTCAAGGCAAGTACGCCACTGAGATACTCAAGATATTCTGCATGGGGAGAAGTAAACCCATGGAGACTCCTCTAGCTGGTAACTGGAGGAAGGAGGATGCTACTTCAGGAGAAGTAGTGGAAGCTACGGTTTACAGGCAGCTTGTGGGTTCACTCATGTATTTGGTGACCACATGACCAGATATGTGTTATGCAGTTAACCAGCTTAGTCAAGCGATGGATAGGCCTACTAAGCTGTATTGGAAGGCAGAAAAGCATGTATTGAGATACGTTAGAGGCACTACTCAGTTTGGGTTGTGGTACAGAGGGACAAAGAGAGTGAAGCTTCAATGCTTTACCGATGTAGATTGGGTGGGGATTCCATCTAATAGGAAGAGCACATCAGGAAGGATCTTTAGTATTGGGTTAGCTGCAGTTTCTTGGTATAGCAGGAAGCAGATATCAGTTGCACTCAGTTCGGTAGAGGCAAAGTACATGGTTGCAAGTCAAGCAGCATGTGAGGCCATCTGGATGAGGAAGATCCTGGTTGGTTTGTTTGGTCAGTAGATGGATCCAACAATTTATTGTGATAATCAGAGTTGTATCAAACTCTCTAAAAATTCAGTTTTTCATGATCGGTCCAAGCATTATCATCATCTCAGAGATTGTGTATTGAAGTGGATCATGTTGTTAGATTACATTCCCATGGAGGAGCAAGATGCTAACATCTTGACAAAGGCATGCCAAGATGTAAATTCACGTTTCACAGAGACAGGATCGAGGTAGTGGATAATCCCTTTCTTGTTGAGAGGGAGTGTTGATAAATGGCAACAAGAAATTCCAATTTAATTTGTCCTTGAATTAAACTGTGAATTAAAATAGAATTCTTTTCTCATAGCAATTTGAAAATAATTAATTAAGTTTAATTAACTTAATTAATTTAGGAAATTCGAATTGGAAGTCTTTTAGAAGACATGTATATGTTCTCCCTAACTTATAGGAGTTAAGGATGAGTTGTAATTAGTTAACTCAATTTATTGAGTTAATTCCAATTAAATTAGTTCCAATTAGTTTCAAGAACTAATAGCGAGTAAATAGTTAGTTGGTACACTAGTGACCTAATTAGTGCTACTCTAGTTAATTGAAGATTCCACCATCATAAACTCATGCATGTTGAATCTGAGAAAGACCTAGTTGAGACTAAAGTGCAGGGACAATGTACTATTTGTTTTAGATTTTTGTGAGTTGCACTGGCACTGCATGCAATCAGGAACTGATCCTTGAGGGATTGCGTTATCTTTAAAGGCTTTACTTCCCTTTAAATACAAGCTATCCTTCATAGGAATTAAACATTGGAAAATATACTTGGAGAGCTTGTGAATTGGCTAAGGTTTGGCCTTGAACTTGCTTATGGGTTGGAGATTGAATTTGTTGAATGTTGGGATTGTTCTAGAGAGAACAAGCATTGTAATTTCATCTTGTTTTTCCGGATTAATACAAAACAGATAGTGAGGTTTTGAGCTGTGGCTTTCCCTGGATATTTATTGTGTTATGTGCCTTTGATTCTCTTCCTTTATTGATTATTGTTTGCTCGATGTTTATGGGCTTTCATTGTAAAGAGTAGAAGTAGATTCTTGTCTCTTATTTTAGTAGATTGCATGAGCTTGTGAATCTATAGGTTTTTTTTATAGATATAGGATGTGTCTCATATTTAGGGTATTGTAGGTCTGGGTTAGGTTTCTTATAGCCTTGAGATAAGGGCAATTATGGCTTCCAAAGGTGGAAAAAAGAGTAGGATTGATGTGGCATTGACATTAGCAATGTATTAGGAGATGTTGGATTACTCCAAAGACCCAATGGAGAGTTATTTGAACTAGATGAGTCCACTTATTCACACACCTAGAATTTATGTGGATTCAAGGAGGAGGTACCCCTGTGAGGGTGTATCTGTCATAAGGGAACATCATGACCATTATTAGTGATTTAGATAAAGGGTTGTCCACCAATGAATCTGAGGTGGAGGCCAAGCTAGAGGAGAAGATGAATATTCATGGTTTTATTTCACTTAAGGGTTTTAATGTCACAGCGGATATTCCAAATGTGGGGAAAAATGGAGAGGATATCAAATATCTCATAATGTCATTCCTTAGGAATGAATAGGTTGGAGAAATTATCTTTTATGAAGATACTAGTATTGATATCCCAACATTGGCCTCCTATACGGAGTTTGAATTACCTTTCTGCAACTCAATGGAATTTTTAAAGAACAACCACAGGTAGGGTTTATTGAGAAATATCTAAATGTTACCTTCATGAGTGGTTTCACTATGGTTGAAATAGGGAGATTATGTCATCCTTCTAGAAGGAGAAAGGATTCCGAAAAGGTAGAAATGCATAAAAAAAATGGAGGAGCTTGTAAGCCTAAACCTAGAGACCAAAGCCAAGCTTAATGATATATTGGAACTAGAAGAAATGGCATATGCTAGTAGATTTCTTAGTAGAATGATTTATAATTTTCTTCAGGATTGGACTAAAGAAATTTTTGAAGTTAGGTTCTCAAAATCTAAATCTGAAAAAATGGCATGTGGATTTCAATGCCAAAATAACTCTTATGGATATCCTTTTAGGTTGGGTTCAAATTATGGGTGTTCCATGTTGAAAATGGCAAGAAGAAATGCTAAAAATAAAATTTCTATAAATAGCATTTTAGGATATACTCCAACTTTGTTGGAAATAGCAAAAAATAGAAATGCGAAAAATAGCATTGCTATAAATAGCATTTCGGGATAGATTCCAATTTTAATTAGTCCCTGAATTAAAATTGAGAATTAAAATTTGAATTTAGTCTCAGCAATTGTTTGAAAAATAATTAATTAATTCATCTTTAGTTAATTAGTTGGAGAAAATCAAACATTAAGTCTATGTGAAGACATGCAACAGTTATCCCTTTGATTGAGGAAGTTATCAATTAATTAAGGAGATCAGGATGAGTTGTAATTAGTTAGCTCAGTTACTAAGTTAAGTCCAGTTAGATTAGTTCCAACAGTTTGTGGAAGTAATTGTAAGTTCAATCAGTTGATGCATGCATGCATGCAACTAGTGTTATCTAGATCACTGAATATTCTCTCATAAATAACTCGTGTATGTCAATTCAAAGAAAGACCCAGTTGAGATTAAAGGAAGGGACAATGTACTATCAGTTGGAGGAATTTTCCTATAAAGGAAACTCATCCATGTATAAGGAATCATCTCCTTCAGGATTGCGCAGTTAATTCAGAGGTCAGAGTAGTGTGTGAGGTGAGAATCACACAGGTTGCAGTTGGAGGACCCAAGAGAAACTGTGCAAGGAAATAGGAGGCTTGGAGGACTGAAGGAAGACACATGTGTTGTATATTCTATCTATGAGTAGCAGTGAGGGATTACACTAAGAGCTGGATAGCTTGTGAGCTAAAGCTTTGTGTAATCCTGAGATAGTTCCACTTGTATGATAATATAGATAGCGGGGTTTTTAGCTGAGGCTTTCCCCAGAGTATTCTTCTATTTTTCATGTGTGATTGAATCTTCTTCTCTGTTATATGTGTTTTGGTTGATCTTTCTCAAAAACGATTAAGCTTCCGCAAGTTTGATTGTAGAAGTAGATTAAGTATTTTGCTTTAGTACATTGCATAATTAGTTTAATCTATGGTGAAATTTCTACATGGTATCAGAGCAAGTTTTTGTAGAAAAAGTTCTACATTTTATCGGAGCAATGGTGAGTCTTGCTCTCCTCGGTCTTCCTAAGAGTTGGCATATCTACCAGGACTTAGTGAATGGAAGAGAGAAACTGCAAGATTGGGAACGATTTTGGTCGGATCTGATGCAGGAGGAGATCAGGAGGAGCAACATAGATGGTTCTTCATCCAAGGACGATGAAGAAAATTTCTCCTTAGCGAGTAAGGCAAGGGAAGGGAAGGAGAAGGATTCTCATCCCAAATTGAGTTCTTCTCATGGAAGGAAGAAGATTGACAAATCTAAAGTGAGATGCTTTAATTGTCATGAGGTGGGCCATTATGCAACTAATTTTCCATTGAACAAATCCAAGAAGGGATCCTTGGAAGGATCTAAAGGTGAGGCATTGGCCTCTCAGTTCGAATTGGATTTTACCCTCATCGCATGCATGGTTTCATCGATGATGGGTTGTGGTTGGTTTCTTAACAGTGGATCCTCATTCCACATGACCGACGATAAGAATTTATTCAGTACATTGGAGGAGAAGGACCTCTAGATGTGCATAGAGATGGGCGATGATGGAAAGTATCGTGTTTCAAGTGAAGGTACGGTTGATTTTCAGAGGGATCATGGAGCTTCTATCACCCTGACTGATGTGAAGTATGTGCCTGGACTAAAGAAAAACTTGGTATCGATCACGATGTTGGAGGACAAAGGCTATGATGTAGTCTTCAGTAAGGGAAAGGTTTTCCTTAGACACATCACCACGAGACAGGTGAAGCAAATCAGTTCACGAGTCAAGAACCTGTATGCTCTTGAGGTTCAAGATGCATGCAAAGCCTTGAAGAGCAAGGCAAATGTTAGAGACTTGGTGGTTGAGAGAGAGAGTACATTACCTCTCAACATGTAGTGCCAGAAGAAGTCTCAGACAATTGTGGAGGAGCCACAATTGGTGAAGCAACTTCAGGAGGTTGTGAAGTAGCCACAACTGGAGAAGCAGAGAGGAGACTGAGTGGAGGCATCCACTCATGTAGAGACCTCTAGCAGGGTGAAATTTCGAGCGAAGTGGGCAGAGGGATCACATGCATCCATACCTCTAGGTGTGAGGTGGGGCGATGTGAAGCGATAGTCTCAAGAAGGCTGAAATAGGGGCAAGATCCTTGAGGTACCCATCCTCTTTGATTAGACCTTGCTACGGGAGCCCTAATGAGAAGTAGCAGGAATGACTGAGTGGGTAGAGACGGATGTGGATGGAGAGGCAGGGAGAGCTATAGTGCAGGAGTCCCAAGACAGCGCAAAGCTAACAGGTTGTAGCAATGCGAGAGGCACAGGAGTGTTGCACCAGTGCAGGATAGCACAGAGAGGTGTGCAATAGTGCAAGATGCAGGGAGTTGTTGCAACAATGCAGAGGTCAGAGAGGGAGCACTTGTCAACGGTAGAGGGAACTTCAGTATCAGAGGGTGTTTCTAGCCCAATAGGGAGGTCAGTTGGGAGATCAATTACTTACTTCTTAGTAACTGAGTTGCAGTGCAGCAGTGGGTAGCACGATGCAACATGATGAGAGGAGGTGCAATGCGGATGCAGTGTTGGAAGACAAGACCAGCAGCAACACTGATGTAGCAGGAGTAATTAATGTGATTAATGTAGTCAGAGATCAAAGTGGAAAAGGCTAGAGCAGTCAGATACTAAAGAGCATAGAGGTGCAGAGTTTTTAGTTGATAGAGGCAATAATAGTTAGAGACTTTGATGACAGAGGCATCATTTTGATTCAGGTTGGATATTTTTTGTTTCTGGAGTTGTTGGAGCAACAACACTTGAGAGAACTGTTACATGCAGAACATTCTAAAGGTTCAGGATCAGGTTTGAGTTGAATGCCTTTCTTGTTGAGAGGGAGTGTTGAAAATGGCAACAAGAAATGCTAAAAATAACATTTCTATAAATAGCATTTCAGGATATACTCCAACTCTGTTGGAAATAGAAAAAAATAGAAATGCTAAAAATATCATTGCTATAAATAGCATTTCGGGATAGATTCCAATTTTTAATTAGTCCTGAATTAAAATTGAGAATTAAAATTTGAATTTAGTCTTAGAAGTTGTTGTGAAAAATTAATTAATTTAATTCATCTTGAGTTAATTAGTTGGAGAAAATCAAACATGAAGTCTATGTGAAGACATGCAACAATTATCCCTTTGATTGAGGAAGTTATCCATTAATTAAGGAGATCAGGATGAGTTTTATTTTGAGTTGTAATTAGTTAGCTCAGTTAATTGAGTTAAGTCTAGTTAGATTAGTTCCAACAGTTTGTGGAACTAATTGTGAGTTCAGTCAGTTGATGCATGCATGCATGCAACTAGTGTTCACTAGATAACTTAATATTCTCCCATAAATAACTCATGCATGTCAGTTCAAAGAAAGACCCAGTTGAGATTAAAGGAAGGGACAATGTGCTATCAGTTGGAGGAATTTTCCTATAAAGGAAACTCATTCATGCAAAAGGAATCATCTCCTTCAGGATTGCATAGTTATTTCAGAGGTCAGAGCAGTGTGTGAGGTGAGAATCACACAAGTTGCAGCTAGAGGACCCAAGAGAAACTGCGCAAGGAAATAGGAGGCTTGGAGGACTGAAGGAAGGCACATGTGTTGTCTATTCTGTCTATGAGTAGTAGTGAGGGATTGTACTGAGAGCTGGATAGCTTGTGAGCTAGAGATTTGTGTAATCTTGAGATATTTCCACTTGTATGATAATGCAGATAGCGGGGTTTTTAACTGAGGCTTTCACCAGAGTATTCTTCTATGTTTCATGTGTGATTGAATCTTCTTCTCTGTTATATGTGTTCTGGTTGATCTTGCTCAAAGTCGATTAAGGTTCCGCAAGTTTGATTATAGAAGTAGATTAAGTATTTTGCTTCAGTACATTGCATAATTAGTTTAATCTACAGTGAAATTTCTACATCCCACTTGTGTTATGGTATGAGGATGTGTTTTAAGTAACAGGGATTACTCTCAACATTTATTATGAATCCAACTAATCTCTATGGGATACAGGGTACTTTGGTAGAGAAAGGATTCTTGTGGGCTTAAAGACAAACAAAGGGGTGATGGATGAAATACTCATTAAGTGAGGTGCATACCTATACGAGATAACCCTTGCTATGATGGCATACCATTAAAGTGCTTCCATAGCTATGGAAATTTAGATACGAATTATGAATACTGGCATATAAAAGGAAGGTGTAGGTTAAGAAAGGTTAACCAAAAGTGTTGGAGGTGGAACTAATGAAAATCCCTCTTAGTCCAAGAAGACTAGAGTTACAATAGAGAATAAGCCTAACGAATGTACTGTAGATATCCCATTAGAACAAAAGAACAACCTTCAACCATAGGTCATCACAAGGGTTAGATCAAGTGGACATTACTGGTGACATCAAAGTATGCAAGTATCATATGTGTAAGTCATCATAGTTACCTTCCCCAAACAAAAGAAAATCCTCTACAAAAATATTTTTTGAATCTTGGGTCTAGAAGTAGACTCTAAGGGATTGGAATCCATTATTGAATTATAAAAAGATCCTGCATCTCAACCCTTATTCCTATAACTACAATTGAAATACCTTTGACATATTATAATGTATGGACATATGCTTTTGTTAGATTGTGAATAGAGACAAGGGTGATATCTTAATATTACACTCCCCAAGTATTCTCCAATATAACCTTATATCGGCATGTAAAGGGATCTTGACTTCTTCGGAAAGGTTGCAATGGGGTTAGGGTTCCTTGATTAAAAAGGTAAAAACCCAAACCAAAGAGGGCTGAAGTCTTACATGTCCATGGTACTGAAAAAAGCATCCTTAGAGATCATATGTGTAAAATAACTATCATTAATAGGGGACCTTAGAAAAATTGTCCCTTGTGAGGGTCTAAATTTATTTTTTGGCCCCAAATATTGAGGGTTGGACAACCCCTCAAAGAAATTGGCTATTAAGAGGAAAAATAATCAAGAACCATCCAAATTTTTGAGTGGGTGGGATAGTAGTTATATTAGTGCTATTGGGAAATCTCATGGGAACATAACTGTATGGTAGATGTTCTCATATATCCTTACTAACTCTGGGGATTTTCCTACAAGTCAAGGGTTATCCCTTTTATCTTTGGATATGAGGAAATAAATCTCTTATTATGAATATATATTATATCTATTCAAATACAATGTAGTAGTAGGAAAAGTTCCTTAGCTTCGAATGTATTCGAAATGGATTTTTGGTGATAGGGGGATACCTAGACTTCATGTTAGGATATTGAAATATGGGGACCTAAATCTCAAATGATTTCTTTTCAGGTTAGTTTTTAAGAAAACTGGAGGAAATGCATTGTTGAACTGGTAATGTTGACTCCTGCATGAAGGATTAAGAGAATATGGCATGATAAAATTGCCAAAATTACTTATCCTTAGTTTATGAGGGTTCTATGGATGAAGTTATTTGGGTAAAAAAATGTGTCACCTTGGGAGGGGAGTTTGGCAACAACCCAATTATACTAGAAGTAACCTCTGCTTAGGAAAAGCCAAGAACTCCCTTCAAACTAAATCTAGAATGGATAAAGATAGAGGATTTCGTAAACAAGATGTGACCTCAAGAGAATTTTCAATTTACACAATTTCAATAAATTCTAAAAGAGGAAAAGAATATAGTATCCAAATGGGCAAATGATAAATATTAGAAAGATGATAAGAAGATTTTGGTTAATTGAATGAGGCTCAGAAGATGGAGATGAAACTCTTGGAAGAAGAAAAAAATAGGAACATATTGTTATAGAAAGAGAAATAATGCAGGATTCAAAACAAGTCCATATGGCTACAAGTAGGTGGTGAAGGTACAAAGTTATTTCATAGATATAAAAACACTACGAAAAATATTAACTCTTTTTGGAAATTTGATAAAGGGAATGACATTTGAGAATCAAATTTTTAAGAATATTGTAGATGGAGTCAATTATTTTCAAACCTTTTTTATAAGGACTCTTGGTCTAATATTGCAGAAGTAATCAAGCTTGCCAAAGCTGATATGCATTGGATCATTATATTGTTTTTCATCCATCTTGATGCATTTGGAGTGGAAAAAGTGGAGGAATCAACTCACGGGACAATTTTTACTAGCGGGACCCAATTTGGTGAAACAGGGTCTGAAACCTTCCCGAAGCATTTTGAGGCATCAAATGAATTTTTTTTTGGGGTAAAAATTGTTGCTAAAATGTATAACCTTTTCATGCTATTATACACAAAAATACCTTTGCAACAGCGTAAGAATCACATCAATCAGAGTTTGTATGCAAAAGTTATGCCACTCAGAAGTTAACCTTCCTATTTTCACACCTATAGTTCGGGAGGATGTCGTTCCAACCCCCGTTATTCATGGAAAAGGGGATAGTCATGTGTTTATGATGTAAAAGACTCTAGAAGAGTCTATTTTGTAACTCTAGTTAAGAGTTGATGTAGTCAAACTTAACCACTAGTAGGCTATCAGGTTCTGTTATAACCAGGCCACTAGGAGGAAAAGGCATTCCATTCTTTCGAAAGCATTTTGTTCCATAGTTGAGCAAAGATAACTAGGAGAGATAGACGGTGGAGCACATAGAGAGGATTTGTGCATTGTAGCATCCCACGGGCCATAGGCATTACTTCTTTGTACCTACAACCAGAGAAAGAGAGTGAAGCGACCTCACCTTCCAATTGGGTTTTCTCCCGAAAGGGTTTCCTAGAGAGCATATCTTGTGTCTTATGTGTGTGTGATTGATTTTAAATGGAGAAGATTAGTAATGTTATGTTAATTCCCCATTCATAATAAAACCCAAGATGCTTATCATTTTCTTATCAAGTTCTTAAGTATTCAATAATTTTGCTTAATTAACTGATTCCCATGAGAGTTTCTTATGTAAATGTTATAAACAATTAACATAAAATATATTTTGAACAACAACAAAATAACAACAAAGAAAATCAAAATACAACAAACAACAAGAACATGATAAAGGAGTTCACCCCTCCTGGGATACGTCTCCTTGGTCCAACTTCCAATGGCTTGGGCCTCTCTATTATGCTCAAATTACAACAAAAGTGTGTTTTCAATACTCAAATGCCTCTGAAACCTGTCTCAATGAGTTCAGAATACTCAAAAATGGCTATCTAGCCTCTTTTTGTATCCAATTTGGATAAGAAATGAAGAAGTTATGACTTCTCCGAGTTCATCCACTATTTGTTCGACAAAATGCTCTAAAACCAACCAAAAACCCTATTTCTACTCCAAAATCCACTAATAGAGTGAGGAATTTGCCATTCAGTGGGTTATATTCTGTCGGCCTTATCACAATCACAATCGGCAAGTGTTGTGGATTATTAACACACAAAAAACACTACGATGCGGTATTGTGAACCCGATGGGATAATTAACTGCAACATATAAAATTCCCGCGTCTGCAACCTCTCACTCATCGCAATCAACAAATTTAAACACGACGACACACTACGATAATATCAATAGTATTGCGGACCGTCCGGGGTGTTAAACCGTGTCATATAAAATTCCTGCGTTCGAGGTGCTCATCGCAATTAGCAATCTGCTGTGGGGACATAACCAGTGTGATATAACAAACCCGCCAGGACACTAAACTGCAACACATAAAATCCCGTGTCCGACAGCCTATCGCAATCCACACTTTATTAGTGGTAAAAAATAATAACAATGGGGTTTCGGTGCAATTTGAGGGGGCCGATTCTTCACATGTGCCTTTTTTTTCCGATATGCGATATGTGGGACCCAGTAGCAACCTACCACTTCGTGCTTCCCCATTTGCTGGGACCCTTGCCATGTCATCCAATCCTGCCACATAGACATGGCAAACTTGAACTTTGCCATGCTCTATCTTCTGCATACGAACTTGGATTTTAGTGTCGTTCACATTGTTGGATTTAGAATGACGAGCTCTTCAATCTGAAGCTGAGTTTGACAATGTTCTGACACTTTGATTTTTGAGCATAATTCTGAGCACCTGATCACTCCTCCCTACTGGAAGCCTTTTGGACTCCAAAATATTTATATTCAGTTATTGAACAGATGAGGGTGTTGTTCACTCACCTTCCCCACTTCAATCCATTTGGCCTTTGATGGATGTGTACCTTTGAGACCCACTCGAAGATAATCAATACTTCATGTTTTAGTTGTCCTTGTCCTTCTGTCAAGTATAGTGTCTTGTTGAAGCACATCAAGGAATTCTCGAGAAAAGTCTTCAATAGATGGAATTTGAACATTATCTCCTTGATCTTCAATCAAAGGAGTTTCATACAATCTCAATTTTTCAACATTAACAATGGAATAGATTTGCATATATGAAGGCAAATCAAGCTTGAAAGCATTATTACCAATCTTTTCTAGAATTTTAAATGAAAATAATGAATTGGTTTTAGCTTTTTACCTTCACCTTGAAGCCTTTCCTTGCTAATGTATAGCCAAACTTCATCACCTACTTGAAACTGATGATCCACATGATGCTTATCATGCCTTTCCTTATACTTGCCTTGACTATTTTCTAGTTGTTCTTGAACTATTTGGTGAATCAACTAATTTTTCTCAATGAATTTCTTTGCTCTGTCTATGTCACTATGTCCATCTACAACTACATATTTCTCAAAGATGAAATCCAAAGGTGATTTAGGCAAATAACCAAGAAATGCCTGAAAAGGTGAAGTTAGAGTAGAAAAGCGTTTTGCTCGGTTGTAAGCATGCTGAATATAATTCATTTGTTCATCCCACAACTTAGGATGTTTACTGCAATATCCTCTTAGCAAATGAATAACTGTCATGTGAACCGCTTTAGTTTGACCATTTGTTTGTGGATGAAAGGTTGTACTTTTCTTCAATTTGGTGTCCATCAAGTTCCATAAACTTGACTGAAAATTCCCAACAAATCAAGAATCATGATCACTTACAATAGAAGTAGGAAATCCATAATGAACCATACATTTTGAAAGAAAAGTTGAGCTATTTGTTCAGCTATAATTTGCTTTTTATAAGGAATTAATATGCACATATTGTTGAACCTATCCACAACTACATACAAATAATCATGACATTTCCTTGATAAAGGAATACCTCCTACAAAATCCATAGAAACACTTTCCCATGGCTGTGAAGGCACTCGAAGTGGTGTGTACAATCCTAGTTTCCTATTACTAGGCTTACTGACTGCACACAATGAACAACCTTTGATAAAACTTGACACACTTTCAAGCATGCGAGGCCAATCAAAACACCTTTGAAGATTTGCCACTGTTTTACTTACACGAAAATGTCTAGCAATAATAGAAGTGTGTGCTTCCCTTGTGACATTTACTCTCTCTCCCTGTGGAACACAAAGTTTTCCCAAATGATACAACAAATTATCATGTACATGGTAGTCTAATTCCTCAGCTTGGTGGCCTTGACTCAAGTTTAAATATACCTCTTGAAAGTCAACATCCTGTGCGTATTGTTCAACATAACTTTCAGGCATAACAAAATGATTCTTTAGTAAAATGGCTACAGTAATAGCTGGTCTAGAAATCATATCAACAATTTTGTTATAAAAATACCTTTCTTGTAACTAATTACCAAGTGGAATTTCTGTAAAAATCCCATCCAAAAAAATTGCCTTGACTGCTGCAATTTATTTTGAGATTGCAGATATTGCAGATGCTGATGATCGGTGTGAATAATGGTTTCTTTTCCCGTCAAGTAATGCTTCCATTTCTTCACACTTTGTACCAATGCATAAATCTCTTTATCATATGTAGGATAATTAATAACAACACCATTAAAAATCTCTTAATGAAATGAAATGGGCCTATCATGCTGTAAAAGAGCTGCACCCATGGCGTAGTCACTTGCATCTTTTTGTATTTCAAATGGTTGTTTCAAATCCAGCGCTGCTAAAACTAGGGCTGAACTGGTATTTTGTTTTAAAGCATCAAATTATTTTTGTTGTTTGCCTCCCCATCGGAAGAAAACCTTCATGCTGCTCAAAGCATGTAGTGGAGCTACTATGGAGGAGAAGTTAGCAATAAACTTCCTCTAGTACTGCATTGCTCCCAGAAAACTCCTTACTTCTGTGACTGATTTGAGTATTGGCCAATTCACAATGACCGAAACTTTAGAGGGGTCAATTGTCAGCTTACTTCCTCCAACTATGTGGCCCAAATACACTAAGGAAGTTTTCATGAATTCACATTTAGACATATTCAGAAATAACTGTTCTTTTCTCATGATATCCAAAACTTTCCTCACATGCTTGACAGTCCCTTCTCATTATTGGTTGAATATCAAAATATCATCTAAATAGACAATTACAAACTCATCAAGAAATTATCTTAAAACATCATTCATAGCTCTCATGAATGTAGCTAGAGCATTGCAAAGACCGAAAGGCATAACCAACCACTCAAAAAATCCCTATTTGGTTTTAAAAGAAGTCTTCCAAATATCCTCCTCAGCTAGTTTTACTTGATGATATCCACTTCTCAAGTCTAATTTAGTGAACTATTTTGCATTTTCTAACTGATCTAGCAAATCATCTATTCTGGGAAGTGCGTATCGATTCTTTATTGTAATCTTATTCAAAGCTCGATAATCTACACACATGCGCCATGTTCCATCTTTTTTTCTACCAATACAATTGGTGAACCACATGGTAAAGTCGAGGGATGAATTACACCTTTATCCAACAATTCCTGGACTTTTTTTTTTAAGTTCTGAACTTTCCAAAATTGACATCCGGTACATATCAATGTTTGGGAGTGGACAGTCCTGCTATAGCTAAATTTCATGTTGAATTCCTCTTTTTGGTGGCAATCCTTTTGGTTCTTGAAACATGTCTCCATATTGATTGACCACATCAACCAATTTAGCTTTTAGCTTCACTTCACAGCATGCAAAGGATTCCTGCTTTGAGTCATTCTTCTGCTTGATCATAAGGAGCACAAGACTCTTGTTGGAATTGACTAGTCGTTTCACTTCCCCTGCACTTGCTAAAGACAAACTAAGCTTTCTGTGATGGGCTATCACAATATAGTCCACACCATATTTGAACAAATGATATTTTTTCTCAAATATATGGAAAACGAATTTCCTGTCATACAGATACGGGCTTCCCAACACAATCCCAAAAATATCCAATGGCACAATGTCTAATTCGACTTCATCAATGAAATTGGCAATGTTTGTAAACCTGAAAATGCATTTCTATGTGACTTGTAAATTGGCATCCTTGGTTATCCAACCCAACGGATATGGTTTATGATGAGGCACAGTTTCCAGATTCAACTTCTTGACCAAGTAGAAATTTAATTTGCCTAAGATCCACTGTCAAACAACGTATCAATCTTGGTGTGTTTGGAAATAACTCTGATATGGAACAAATCAATTTTGTTTTCCTCATTTGAAGCATTATTGGAGTTATTTGTTGTGCTGGTGCTTGCCACAACTTCCTCTTTGCTTTCTTTTGCCATAGATTTACCCTTAGTGACTGTGGCTACAATCTTGGTTTCATCTCCTGAGTCAAAACCCAAGTCTTGTTGTGTGACAGCATTTGTCTTTTGTTTCCATTTATTGTTAAATTTCTTCGGTCTTAATTCTGGATGAAGCTTCCAGCAATGATCTTCATCATGGACCTCTTTGGAACAATTCTTGCACACAGGTTTCTCCCCTTCTTTCTTAACAGAAGCATTTTTCTTCTACTTTCCTTTAAATTTCTTCCTTTTTTCACCACTATGAAATGGCTTCTTCTTACCTTCTTCTTGTACATTTTTCCGTGTTTCTTCGAGGTCTGTAGCTTGAACATAGACCTCATCAAGATTCGTGGGACTAAACATAAGAATGGTATGTCGAAGATAGCTATGCAATCCTCCTATGTATTTCAACAAAGTATCTTGTGACTATAAGTCTACTCCTAGCATAATAACTCTTTTCCTAAACTCTTAAGTATACTCTTACACATTTTAACCTTTTAACTATTTGAAATTTTTCCAATTCATGATAACTTTTTGCATATGAGCTAAGGGGTAGAACTATATTTTTATAGTAGCAATGAAATCATTCCAAGAAATAGAGATCTTACCATGTTTTTTTATCTCGTCTTGAGTCCTTGATTCCCACCATACAAGTGATGAACCCTACATTCTCAATGAATCCAACTGAATTTTGATATCATCCTCTTGAATGTCCCGAATTCTACAATACACCTCCAACTGACGAATCCAATTATCTAGCTTCTCTGCATTCACTTCACCATTGTACATAGGAAACTGGAATTTAACATTAAGATTTAGAAAAGGGGATTTACCAGTTCCTTTCAAAGAATGATGATGAGTATAAGTAGCGGTGGTATTAGTGGAAGAGGGTGAAGATGCTTTTGAAGAAGAAGATGAAGAAGATGGTGGAGATGGTGGAGGTTTTCCTCCATTCCCGTTACCTCCTTTTCCATTACCTCCTCCTGAAGAGCCTTCTCCATTGGGAGGCTTGGAACTTTCTCCTTGAAACCTGTTATTCCTCTCTTCATAGAGGACCTTAACCATCTCTGCCATATCAAATAAATCCTTTCTAAAGGTCTTCTCATCTTCTATCATGATTAGTTCTCCTTCATGAGACATGATCTCTAGAGACTCAACTGCAACTTCTGCAACTTGAGGATGATGTGTTACATTACCTATGTGTCCTTTTCCATCTTAATCAATAGGGTTGTACCCCCCTTCTAGGTCGTATTTATTCCCTTACTAGGAGATTGACTTAGATCATGGTTTAAAGTGTTTTTGGTTCCATATAAAACCCAGCCTATATAAAAAAGGTGATTGGAAATGGTTTATTGCCAAATTGGAAAAGGAATTAAACACATAGTGAAATCAATGGCTCTCAAAAGGGTATACCAGTACTTGTTAAGTTATTACTGGAAGCAATTTACTAGTATATTAGATTTCACTAACTTAGGTTTCAAAGGTGTGTTGTAGATAAATAGTAAACTATGCTACAAACTTTTCTATTCAAGAGAACAAAAAATGAAAGGACTAGTATTTGATATAAGGAAAAAATGGTTGTTCAAAAAACTAGTGGAGGATAGGGTCTAGAAAATCCTTTTCTCTTCTCCAAACTTCTAGCCACATAAAATGTATGGAGGCTATGATAATAAAATGGTTTTCGGTCCAAGTAATTAGAGAAAAATGTATTACTGTAGCTATAGTAGAGGATTATATAACAAACCCAAAAAAAAATACCTAATGCGTCAATCATTAAGAGAGCTTTGAATTCATTGTTTCATTTGTAGTCAATTGGTTGAATTGGAAGGTAGGAAAAAGTGACAAAGTTCAAATTGGAATTGACCCTTGGATATGTGGTAAGGAACTACACAAATTACCTCCCTAATTTATTAAATAACTTAGAAGGAATGGCTTTTATACTTTGAGATAGATTGTTAACTAATAGAGGTCTATAAACTAGTAACAACAATGCCTCGCATGGGAGGAGTTGGGTTTGAGAGAATATTTTTCCCAAGATTGGAACGATTATATAAGGTTTTAAAATATAGAAACATTAAAATATGATAATATGATGATCAAATATTATCGTCCCTTAATTCCTTTGGAAGTTATGTTCCTAAGCTAGCCTATAGAATAGTTTTTAAGGAAGAATTGCGGGGGGGGGGGAATGTTTGGTGGTGGAGAACCATTTAGAAATTAAGGTTTCATTACAAAAATAAAATTTTCATGTGGCTATTATTAAAGAATAAGTTTTCTACATGGGATTTGCTTTAGAAAATAAAATTATCTGCCTAGGTTGGTACAACCTTTGCAAACAAATAAGGAAGCCATAAAACATCTAATTATGACCTATCCATTTACAAAATAAGTTTGGAAAGAAGTAAAAACCATGGTAGGGATAAAAAGTATTGGGTAACACAAATAAGATAAATCCCTCCACCCAAACATAGCTCAAGGGTATGGCTCACTAGGAATATGAAGTTCTTGATGGAAAGGGGAATCTCCCTTTCAAATGTGTAGTCCAAAATCTAAATATCTTAAATGCTTATCCACAAGTAGAATAACATAAAGACGTAACCTAAAGGAAGAGGTAATAAATAAGAGTATGCCCTAGACAAAATTTAATGATTCCTCAAAAGAAAATATTACTAATGAGATGCCTAAGGAATATTATATCTTTCTTTTAATTACGATATATCCTTCAGAGACAATATTGGTTAGGAATTTAACTTTTGTGAATAGATGGAAATCAAATTAATTCATTAACTAGCCTAAGAGCTTGGGGTTTCTTAGATTCAAAGATTTGGTGACTCATTTTTTTATTATCAAATAGATAAAAATGGAAGCTTCAATAAAAAATTTCATTTTATAGCCTCTATATGAAGATATACAAAGTTAGATGACAACTTTATCACACATCTCACAATCTCACATATACAGGGACATGAATAACATAGTGAATGGCCTTTCAATTGTTGGATTGGGACTATAGCATAGTACTTGGAATATATCCATCCTATAATATATTCACACAACTAATTTTACTTGTGAACCTTAGATAAAGGATTGTTTACAACTTATACTTTCTAAATGGTGTAACTATTTATGCAATTCTTTAAGATAAGGAACAAATCTATCTTCGATGTTATAGTTTTTTGATATTTTAAATAAAGGAAAGTATGAATGTCATTATTATTTAATTGGTTTATAAGTACCATTTTAAATGCATGGATGTGTATGACTATGTAATTTTGTTTTTATAAAAAAAATTATGGATTTTTTTCCTTATGAAGAAAATATTGGCCAATGCAACCCCTGAATCAAAATAGGAATTGGTGTTTGATAGAAGTTTCACTATGAAGATAAGTTGATATCAAACAAAAAGAGTGAATATTAAAAAATAATTGAAGGAAGCATTCCACACCATCCCCTCGTGAAAATGATACACTACATGAACATAAAAGATGGAAATGGATGTCACAAGTGATGGAAAAAGAAAAAAGTGTGAGTTAAAGGTGGTGGGGATGCTAAGTAACCCAAGAAAGAAATGCTATAAAATATCTATATCCAAGGCTTAAAAAATGAGGATGTGCATACTCATAGAAACAATTGCATAGTGTCACACTATGTGTGAGAGAGAAAGAGAGGGGAATATACAAGCTTTCATCCTCGAGGGGCTCTTAGACAACAAGGCTTGAAGCCATTACAAGGATATACCCATTATGAGCTCAAACATGTTACATGTAGGAATTGAATATGGGTCGGGAGGATAACAACATTTATCTTAACCACCCAAGCTATATATATATATATATATATATATATATATTATATTATTTTTATTTTTTCTAAAGAAAAGTTTGTAATTTTATTCAACCTTTAAACAAGGAACAAAATTACATTCTATAGATTCCATAAGGCATTCAATCATGTCAACCTTTTAGTTGATGCAAAATAAGAAAAATGACAAAAATTACATAAATTTGTTGGGAACTAAGTGTGATAATAATCACTAAACTTCCCCTTTTTCCCTTTCTTTCTCTAATATTTTTTCCAAACCCCATGGTTGGGATCAACTATTACTATTGCCAATTGATTTCCAGTTACCTATAGAGGGACTTATTTATATGAAAAGCTCTCATATAATTGGGTTCTCTTTATACCCCTTGGTCCCTTTTCAATGAGTTTTTCCTTTTTTTGTTGCTTTGATGCTTTGATTTCTACTTATTCTATACCCTTTTGGCTATGAGTCACAATTCTTAACTAATCCCTAACTCCTTTGTCTACGTGGTTGCCATGTTGTGCCTGATCATCCATATTTGGATTATTTTCCATGGTCTCTTCTTCTTTGTCCTAAAAAATGTTAAGTTCCTTCCATCCATTTGGCTTACGACCCTGCCCCTTTTTCTCTTTTGGAATCTTTCTTTCTTGTGGGCATGAGTTCTGCAAATGTCCTATTTGAAAGAAAATTTGGCATCTGAATGTCATATTATCATAATCTAAAACCTGGGTCCACTAAAAATTTTCGTGTTTTAGATGGATATGATCAGGAAAAACTTTGCTAAGGTCTATCTCCACACAAATCCTGGCATATATAAAGATACCTTTTTCTACTCTGTCAAAATCCATTCTTTGGAATTTTCTAAGAGTATTTCTAATATCTTCAAGGACTTGTTGGTGCTAAAAAAGGATGGGGAGATTTGATAATCTCACCTTGACTGACATTGTAGTGAACACCATACTTGTAGCATCAAATTATGGAAACCATGGGGTATAAAAAGCCTAGCTCTACCCCAAAACCATGGCTCATCATTTAGGACTTGCTCCATGTCTTTTTATGTGTCAAATTTTACTATGAAAAGCCCTTGGAGCATAAATGGAGATTATAGTTGGTTATCCAAGAATATACCCACTGATGTAAATCTTCGTATCTCAGCTAAAATATGCCTTAGATTATAAATCAGAAAAAATGATTTTAGCTTTGGGGGTTCAACATCCATAGCTAGTGTTTTTTCTAATTGATTGACTATATAAGGTCGTGTCATATTTTGGATCTCATCGACAAGAGTAAAAACCTTCCCTTTCATTGCATTCTTGAATGAGGTTGATCTATCGGGCTTTTGAATACCTAAAGCTCCACACCTCAACCTCATATTTAATATCCTGGTGGTGTTCCTTTCAATGCCATAATATTTTATCTAAAAGGAATCTTGTAAAATTTTCCCTTCATATAATATACATTGAAAAATTGTAGGGATACCCAATTTGTTCTTAATGATTTTGTTCATGTTTCCCATCCAATATGAGCCCTGGATCCAAAAAATAGATGTATTCCCATTGATATTTCTTAGGAAAATTTGTAATGTTTCCTCCACTACCCTTCTATGGAATGGATCTAGGAGGAAAGGGTTTCAATTTTTACACTGAAGGGATGGAACCCGTGATACACATAAAGAGAAAACATATGTAACCTGGTGTGAAAACCAATTCCACCACCACTCTCTTGGTTATTTCAGCCATCTACCTCTAATTATAATTTTAAAGGGAACCCACAAACATAGTTCCATAAAAATGGATTCTCGACTCTTGCCAATAGTCACCACCAAGCAGGTCCATTGCAGTAGTGAGACATTTGTCGTCGTTTGACTCCAAGAATATGGCAGATCTATGATCGAGATCTAGGTATTTTGATTTTTTTCCATAATCAACATCATCACATACATCCTTTGGCCTATGCCTTGAGTAAAACTCAAGTTCGCATCTTCGAGCCAACGCCATCGTGAAATGTGTAGCTCTCAGTCTAGATCTATGGCGGTGCATAGAAGAAACCTGATGCAGATCAAAACCCTAGCAGAATCCATTCTCTCCTCTCATAATCATCCCCATAATAATATTATTTCATGAGCCGAGCTACATCTAATTGATGACACTCTAAGAATATATCTATGAGTGGCCTCAAATTCATTACTTGAATGACATGTCCAACGATATAGAAAGAGATGCATCCAAAATAAAGGCATCAATGATAACAATTCTCAATATGGTTCTCAAAAAACAGAGGCATGAGAGATACCCATGTACAAGTAAAGAGTCAACACATATTTATCCTAGAATAGAATATATGAGTAAATGAACTTGGAAGGTCAACGAAGTTCCACAATGTGGCTAATAGACAATTTCTCAAAGATGACAAGTTATTGGAATCAAAGTGTGATTTGATGAAAAAATGTTGCATATCAACAAAAGACTTCAATGACATGTTGAAACTCAAAAAAACTATAAGAAATGTTGACAACAACTATGTTTCAAGCAACAAGTGGCGCTCACATAAAAAGAAAGAGAAAGTGCTTCCAAAAATAGAGGAAAACACCATGATGGTTATTAATAACTCTCTAAGACAATATGTGTCTAGTTAAGGAAAATGAAAGGATCTATAAGAGGCAAACACATGTTATATCCAAATATTTGTTGGGAAGAGAATGGAATGCTATTTTCTACTCCTTAAATGAGATGAAGAAATCATTAAGGGAAATTTTTAGGCTTAAAAATGGTATCCTAAGGAAAATAATAATATAATAGTTAAAATAATGAAGTAAGAATTGCTATTAAGAAAATTAATTATATTTTCAACTTATTTCCTTAAATTTTTACTTAAATTTCAAGGGCAGGCAATCATTGAATGTTGAATTAAATTTTATACCCAATGAGTGGCCACTTTGCATACTTTTGATAGACCCATTGTGATATACACTACAAATACATGAAAATATATCTTTCTTGAATAGAAACACAATTTTTTCATGTATTTCTAGTTTATCTCATTGGGGATCTATCAAAAGTATACAACGTGGGTTATATTTGATTGTAGATCTATCCAAAGTATACATTGTGGGTACTCATTGGATGCAAAATTTAATTCCATATCCATTAATCTTGAAAGTAAATCTATAAGGATATATAAGTTTGTTGGCATTATGATACAAGTATGACACAAGTGTTGTCCTTGATGGCAACTCTCTCAAATGGAAGATCATAGTATAGCAGGTAAACAACAAGAATGAAGAAAGTAAGGTATACGCAATTTCACTATAGACCAAGCTGCATGTACACGCAGGTTCACAGACCAAAAGTCACATACGGTGTACACACGCACTTTCACGGAAGGAAAGGCGCGTACATGTTGGAAAACTAAGTTTTGGTCCATAGTATTTTGGTATTGGTCCATGGTATTTAGTCCAAGGTATTTACCCCAGGTATTTGTCCTACGTGGTTTTGGACCATGGTATTAAGAGAGGCCTAAACCTATATAAGGGGAAGAAGATCATTAGGCCAAAGTGCAAGTATGCAAGCAATGAATATCTGATGAAGTGTAAATTCTAGTATGCTGGTTATGGGTTTGTGATGCTTTGCTTGATCTGAACCAAGGATGCACCTATGTGGTGAATGAAGGTTGATGAACTGGGATCATGAAGAATAAAATGCATTATCATTATATGGTATGATCATGAATAGATCTAAATACTGACACATGTCTTATCCTTTATATCTTATGTTTTGGGTATATCTGAAGTTGAAAATTGCAGCGAAGGTATAAGTAATTATTTTCATATCTATACGCGGGTTCCCTTTGGTGAAAGAGTGTATACACGCTTGTTCGACACAGCCAAGTAGCGTATACATTATGAGATTTGATATTTGAGGTTGTTGTTGGTTCTAGTGGTTGTTGCAGAGTTCTGGCTTCTACTCTATGTTCTGCTGACTGCGTTTTGATGATAGGGTTTCAGTAATTCAGTTGTTGGGTGATTCAGAGATTGATGATGAAGATATAGTTGATGGTTGTATTGCAGTGGTGATTGTTTTGTGTTGATGGATCCAGTCTGAAAATTTATGAAACATGGTCCCTAGAAGAAAAAAAGAAGGTCGTAGCCTTCTGTAGGCCGGCGCCTACATACTAGTAAATATATATTGGCTAGTACAAGAGCTAGGGGGTTGTAGCTCCCTTCTAGTAGAAGCTGGAGAACAAGAGAAGGTTGTAGCCTTCTGCAGGTGGGTGCCTGTGTACTAGTATGAGTTTGTGCCAGTACAAGATTGTAAACAGGTTTTTCTTATCTTAAAGAAAACAACAACAGGTGGTTTTTGTCCCGCATTGGGTTTCCACCTTATATCATGGTGTTCATGTGTGCTTCTTATGAGTGATGATTTGTTCTGTTTTACTACACCTGTTTACTGTTTATATGGTTAATAATGTTCGAATGCACTCATTAAAGATCAACATATATGAATTAACTAAATCATAAGTTTGCTGGATATACGCTAGTTTCATTAAACACAGTTACGTATACACACGGGTTGCCTTAACTGAAGTAGCGTATATGTATCTGATAATGGAAATGAAAAGGTTATTGATTTGCTAATACTGATTCCCCACCCC